>APFE030144156.1:4279-41103 GCA_000404065.3 Pinus taeda | reverse complement strand
AAATTAATAACCCTAAAAATAAATTAATAAAACCTAAAATAATTAACCAGACGAAGCCCTAGAAAGCTTGATTGTATAGCCAGGCCTGGAACCATATGAAGCTAAAGCATGGAACTATACAAAGCCGCCGAAAACTTGATTCTAAAGCAAAGCTTGGAACCATACTAAGCCATAATCATACATAACTCCCACGCCTTCTTCACAACACGAAATCTCTCCTAAGATCAGTGATATTCCAGTTGTGGGGGTTGGGTTGCTGTAATATTACAAGTGCAATATGAAATTATTTTACTTTGGACTGAAATAATATTTTTCCGAGTAGTTTAATAAGAGAAAGATGATGTAATGTAATGTTTAATATTTTGGACTAAATTAAATCATATAGAAATAAATTAAATTGAAAAAATAAGATCAATTAAAAAAAATGTTTTTATGTAATGTTTAATATTTTGACTAAATCAAATTACATAAAATAAAATTACATTAAAAAAATAAGATTAATAAAAAAAATAATATAGTGTAAAATAAAAAATTTAACCAAAATAAAATTAAAAACTAAAATAACTTTATGCAAATAAAATAATAATAAAAATGAAAATGACCATAGTATCGAAGAACTTAGTTATTGATTCATAGTATTCATGTAGAATATAAGCTATTTAAAAGGAGAAATTAAACCAGGTTAAATCCATCTTAACTCTGGATCGTGAGAGAGATCAAATTTCTTGATATGCAAACTTACTCTCTTTTAGAATAACAAAATAAAAAAGATTTAATCCCTCTCCACTAGATAAGAGATTTGATCCCTCTCCTCATTTGGTAAATCATGTTATAAAAAATTAACTACTTTAATGAATACCTGAAATACTGCAAATGCAATATGACAATTTTACATATAAGATTGAAACCATACTTCTTTTCACAGATCAATGAATACAGTATCGGCAAATTTAATAGAATTTTTATTATTGTTACAGCGATATAGACATCATATATGGAGAAATGCTGCTGTAATTTAGTATATACATTATTGAAACTTTTCAATCCTGAATTTACATCGAATAATTTAGATAGAAGGATGGATTGGTATAGTTCTAATCTGTGGCTACCCCACTTTCACTTTCAGTTCACGATTGAATGATTGGAAGAGCCTATATGGAAATCATTGACAGAACATTCGGGCATTGTGCCCTTGGGATATCGCTGAAGATCTTGGCAGTAATCGTAGGTCATGTAATTCTTTCTCACTACTTCCATAGCACGAATCTGTTCCTTGTTCATCTTCGGAGAAATAAAACAATCCAGAAACCCCTGCGAGCAGTATCGCATATCGTCATCGTTCGTGGAAGAGCAGCCGATGGTGATAAAATGGGTGTAAGTGGAGAGGAATGGCTCGTAACTGTAGTTGGCTTTGTATCTTCCTCCATCTGTGGCCCATGCAGAGGCGTCCCATATTGTTGAATAAACCGACATTGGCTTCGAAGGGTATGTCACTCCCAGGCTCTTCACCCTCGGAAATCTTCTGATGGGGATACTGTCCACCATAAACCTGCCCCACAATAAAAAGCTGGAAAATAATGAGAAATAATTCTGGAATTTCGCAAGATGGTTGATTTCAAAAATATTTTGGATTAGATGCATAGAATATTTTCAATATTCCAGATCAATTCACAAAAATGCCCCCATAACATTTTAATAACAAAAAAATACTCAACTTCAAAATAACAAAAATGACTCTACGAATTGATTGAACTCCCTGAACCTAAGTCTATTGCTGATTCCCAAAATATTTAGAAATCCCACGAGAAAGAGCAACCCGATGTCCTTTCCATTGCTGAATATTCAGGTAATCAGCAATCTAAATATTCAGGAATCAGCAATCAACATAGAAATACCCAATTAAACTAACCTCAAACACCCACCATATATATAATGTGATTTAATATCATCCAAAGACAAATGTAGATTTCATATCATCCAAAGACAAAAAAAAATATATGTAATGATATGATTATACATACAGGATTTGATGAGGCGTCCAGAGAATGGTGTAGTTGTGAAAGTCTTTAGTAGGGTCGAACCAGAGATGGAATTGCTGTTCCCTGCCAATCAGATTTGGCCCATCTCCTGTCCCGTTCCCATACACATTGGTCTGGAGTTTGTAAGGCTCCCCTGGTATTGTTCCCAGAAACTCTATGTCTATCTCGTCATGCCACCCTTCATAAACTTGGTTGTTTGACAACTGAAATATCACCATTCCAATCAATATATCAAAAATTGAGTCAATTTCCATATAATCTTATGACATGAGTTAATTCATTAATTGATGCATTAAACAAAAATAGAAGATGAAGATGAATATAGTTACATAGAATGAAGTGATGATTCCTGCAGTATAGCCGCCCTGAAGTTTAACAGCAGCATTGAACAAACCATACATGTATGGTTCATTTGACTTGAATCCACTGCCTGGAGCCACAAACAGAGGACATATCACGTAGTTTCTTAGCATGATAAACAATTAATAAAATATCAATAATTTAACCATAAAATCACAGTTTCATAAATTTGATTTATGAGACCTTATCTGTGGGGGCAAGAAATCCCTCTGACACATCCTATCCCCACTAATGCAAACAGAAAGGATAGAGAATATAATTATTCATAAGAAGCTACTGAGCATAAAAAGCAAGAAGTATGTTACCGGATGATCTATCTAATGTGAGTGTGACTGAGGACTCATCTTTGGAAACATTTTGGTGTTGCCCACCCCAGAGATTAGCATAGCCCTCTGAAAATCTCAGAGTCTTGAAATAATTCATCACAGGAACACCAGGTAAGGATGGTATAGCAGGATTTTTGTCTGCAGAAGCCAAAACCTTCTTGGATATTACTGGACTGTGAAGCAGTCCAACAAACAGAAAGAAGAAAAATACAATACTCTTCCAGCCATTGTAATAGGTGAGGAATACTGAGAGTTGGGTAGCCATCATACACTACCAAATACTCTCAAGAAATTCGTTGGTTGATCTTCTATGGATGGATCAAATTTATAGTGCAACTACTACAACTACTCCACTAGACGAGGGAGCACATCAAGCAATTTTTCAGCACTATTGGTTTGTGTGAACAAAACTGTAAGATTTATAGATAATGACGGGTGACCAATTATTGTGCATCAATACAATCTTGACTTCTGGTCTAGCTTAGGGCTTGCTTGCCTTTCACTCTTAAACCATGTTATATACGAATAGAGAGTGGCAGTCGAAATAAGCATAATCAAGAGTATGGAATACTCAATAGCCACAGTGCACAGCACCTTGAATGCTAGCCTTATTAGTAATGAGTAATCTCTCGGCCAACTCTCCATTGCTCCCAAAGAAATATGACAGTTATAATGAAGTTTGCTGCTTCGTCCCCGAATTTTATACGACATTTCTGCTTCCTTACGCTCAACAAATTGTTAGACATGTCTGTTTTATTTCACATTTAAAGTTTCTTGAGCTCAAAGATCATTTTATACGTAGGGAATCCGTGTGTTTTATGACAAAGGATGATAAACTATGGCCATAACATGTCATGGTCAACAGTATCTCCGTTGGTGTAATACACTCATCGACATAAGATAGTGACAATGAAACTCATGCATAAAATGGTTACGCCATTTTTATTTTAAGAAAAACAACTCAATTAACCGTGTTATAACCAAAGCAACACAAAGAAACTAGCATAGTTATAGTATTGGTGTACATGTACCTAGTTAGCCTTAGTTAGTTTTAATTAAATTCAAGTGTTTGATGTGCACTTGGTTTTTGTTAGTTAACTTGAGTGCTTACATGTGGTGTGTACTTGGCTTTAGTTAGTTAAGTCTAGTGCTTACATGTGGTGCATGTGCACATTAACATAACATAAAGCACAATTAATTTTAGTTAGCTTTAATCAGCCTTAGTTATTGTATATACAACTAAGCTTAACTTAGTTGTTTTATGTATTGATTCTCAAATCAATATTGAGTAATTGAATTCATTGTGTGTTCCAATTTTCTTTTTCAATTCTTGCAAGTTTGTGTCATCATTCTTTAGCTAGATCTGTATCTGTGCTCTAATAATTTTACATGATATCAAAGCTACAGGAGCTTGGAGAAGGTACATGAATAGTCTTTTGTAGGTTTGAAGATCAAAGAATTGGAATTGTTCGGAGATTTGATTTGTGAATCAAAATACTAGAGATTTGTTGCAATTGTTGCTATAACTGCAAGGTGAAAGAATGGAGTTCCCATCTCCATCTATTCTTACTCCGTATAACTACTTCCAATAGAAGCAAAAGATTTTGCTTCACCTCAGAGGCAAAGGCTTGTATCAGATAGTTATGAATATGGAAGTTGAACCCAATACCGTCATTGAAAAATCCAAATACTTTAATAGGATGGAAAAGGATTTTGGTCTTCTATTCTTGTCCATATCTCCTGCATTGTGTTTCTATATGGACATATGTAGCACTCCGAATAAGGTCTAGACAACCTTGGAGAATTTATTTGGAAAGCGGGATGAGATGCAGGGTCAAATTCTCGAAAATGAGCTAAACTCCTTAGGTCCAAACAACTTTGAGAACATTCAAGATTTATTTACGATATTCAACTCATTGCTTCTTCAATTACAAGATTATGGGATTGATAAATCCAAACAGGAAGGTCGATTGATCCTTTCTATTTTGTCTAAATTAGGTCTTGAATATGTTGTTTTTGTTTCTACATTTCATACAGTTAGACTTGCAACTGGAGATAAATGGAAAATGCCAAAACTTGATGCATTTATTGAGTCTCTCATCCATGACTAGGATAAGCTTATCAAAATGGGTTCATTAAAGTTTTCAAATCCACATGCACTTGCTATGCATGAGAAATGAAACTCCAACTCGAAACCAAATCAGCAATCTAAAGGCAGAGGAAATGCAAGAGATCCAGATCCAAGAAAGGGAGGAAATCCAAAACCCCTAGATGACTCTTCCAACTCCAAGGGTAAGAAGGGAAAGAAAGGAAACTGCAAGTGTCCTTATTGTAAAAAAGGCTATCATCCTGAATCCTCTTTCATGCAGAAGACTATTGGTTTGATGGCAAAGACTCTTTAGCAAAATCATCTAGGTCATCACATTCTAGAAAGTGCAAAGAAGAAGACGAAGGAAAAACCATCAGAAACAAAGGGTAATGGTCATGATTTGATTGCCCTTCATTCTACACTACAAGAATGGATCATCGATTCAAGAGCTTTGCATCATATGGATTCTTCAAAGGAATCTTTTTCTTCTCTACATGCATACTCAGGACCTCCTATTCTCATGGGGGACAATTCTGCAGTTGAAGAAACTAGACAAGGAAGAGTGTAATATGAATGGAAGTTTTGAGAATGTCTTGCATATTCCAAGGATTTCTATGAATCTTCTTTCAGTGTATCAGATGACACATAGAGGCAACAAAAGGAAAGTGGAATATACCCCGGATTCCATGAGCATTTATGATGTGAAAACCAACTTGACGATTGCATCTGGCATGGCCCACGAAGCTTTGGATTGACGGTGAATGGGTGCACTATTAAGGCACTCATTGCGATAGGTCACTTGTTCAAATCCCATATGGGTGTTTACCTACCAAAAAACTAAAAAAAAATATTGCATCTAGCAAGGTAAATTATCAATCTCGTCTGTATATATTTTTTGATTTTGTTCCTCAGTCACATTATATTTTTCTACTTACACATGCAAATGAAGAAAGTAGGATTTGGCACGAGAAATTTAGGCACTTGAATTTCAGATATATGTAGCAACTTAGCAAGCAAGGGATGGTTAAAGGATTGCAGACCATTGAATTTTCAAATGGTATTTGTAATGGATCTGCTCTTGGAAATCATCCACAAGACAAGTTTGAGAAGGGGCATGCATGGAGAGCCTCTTCACCTTTGGAGCTTGTACACAATGATCTCATGGGTTCATTTCCAGTACCTTTAATGAGAAAAGAAAGATATGTGTTATCATTTATTGATGATTACATGAGATTCACTTGGGTTTACTTCCTGAAACTCAAGTCTGAAGTTTTTCAACATCTAAAGATTTTCAAAGCACATGCGGGAAATTAGTTTAGAAAACACATCAGGATCATCCACACAGATAATGGGAAGGAATATGTCAACAAACATATCCAAAATCTTTATAGTGAAGTAGGAATACAGTTGCAACATACAGTTCCTTAGACTCCACAACAAAAAGGGGTGGCCGAAAGGAAGAATAGATCTTTGAAAGAGATGGCCAGTTGCATGTTGCATGCAAGATCTCTTCCATCAAAATTGTGGGTTGAAGCTATCAATTGTGACTCATACATCCAAAATATATCCCCTCATAAATTTGTCACAGAAAAACACCTTTTCAGGCTTGGACTGGCATGCAACCTAAAGCTAGTCATTTCTGCATTTTTGGATCTTGAGCATGAGCCCACATTTTTACAGAGAAGAGAAAGGCTTTGGAGCCCTAGAGCGAGGCATGCATGTTTGTTGGATATTTTGATGAAGTCAAAGGGTATATATTGCTTGATATCAACACTGAAGAGGTCTTTATCAAAAGGAGTGTAAGGTTTGAAGATGATCTTTGCATGCACCACCAGATAAACCTATTACAAAGTTTCCCTCAACAACTAAGTGATGAGTATGCAGATGATATTTCAGATCCAAATTTAAACCTAGATGAGCCTTTGCCTGCAGCACTTGTTGGACCACTAGTCGTTGAACACTGAGATAATGCTTCCTCATTTGATTCGGAAGATTCTTGACCACCTTCAGCACAAAAATGGCACAACATGAGTGATCTCTTAGATGATCCTGCCACTATACCTCATTTTGAGGAAGTTTCACAAGCATTATTAGTTATGGAGCCATGCATTCCTATACATTCTTATATGATGCATGCATTTGATCCACAGAATTATGAAGCAGTTGGGCATCCTCATTGGGAAGAAGCTATGGATGAGGAATACAACTCTATCATTGAGAACCAAACTTGGGATCTAGTGTTGGCATTATGACTAATGTGTTGTCCTTAATGGCAACCTACTTGATGGGTTGTCCTTATTTGGAAACCTACTTGATGAAGATGTAAACAGGATGTGTCTACATGTGACATAAAATTTGATCAAAGGCATAGCAGTTTAGAGGCAGAGGAATGACAAAGTTGAAATTTCAAGAAGTATGCACGAGTTCTGTTAAGCAAAGTCACATACACACGCGAGTATAAAGAAGCAAATGTGCGTACAGTTTCCTTACCATGGTATTCTAAATACCAAGGGTCCTTACCATGGTGTTTCCCTATGGTATTGAGCCCATCAATGGATGTTTTGATCCCATCTAAGAAAACCATCAACTGGAGTATGGTTTTGGCCTGTGGTATTAAATAAAGGCTAAGTTATATAAGGAGATGAAGATAAAATTGTTAGTGTGTGTGCAAGTGATGAATATCTTATAAATAGTTAGATTTGAAGCAAATATGCATGTAATGGGCTATTTATGTTTTGATTCATCTAAAACTAAGTATGCACCCAAGAATTTAATGATGGATCAAATCCAATAGATCTGAGATGACAATATTGATAATGAGGAGATTTGATATGTGTTGATAATGAATTGACGTGCGATTATTTTTATGTATGTCAAGATCTGGGTATGTCTGAAGTTATGTGTTGTAGTGAAGGTTTGAATCATAAATTGCAGATATGTACGCGGGTTTTATATCCTGAAAGGAACATACACACGCAGGTGTGATACTAGTAAGTTGTGTATACGTGGGTTTTTTTTCTTGAAAAGCACATATACATTCAGATATGATTTAAGGAAAGCGCATACAAAAACTAGGGTTTTGATGAGAAGGATGTATGATCAGTTTATTCAATCTTATTGTGTTTTTGTTCTCTGTCTTCTTGATGATATGGGCTTAAACAATGATGTTTTGATTAAATATTGATTGATTGAAGCATTTGAAGATACTTGTTGTTTGTGATTGAATTTCAGTGAAGTGTTTGTGGTTGTTTTAGAATGATGCAATAGATCTAAGTATAATTCAATATCTATTTCAGAATCATAGTTGTTCAATTTTAAGAATTTAGTGGTTTAAGATCTATACGCAGGTATTCTTCATGGAAAGAAAATACACACACGGGTTTTCTACTATAAAGTAGCATACATATTTTGACATATGGTTGATTAAGGTTTACAGTAACATAATCTAATTTCTGTGATGTGCAGTATGTTGATTTGTATTCTGGTTACAATGTTTTGATTGTTCTAGTTGCTTAAGTTGATTGATTTGAATTTTCGTTGATTAAGTTATTGGGTTTCAGTGATTGGTTGGTTCTATTGGTTCAATGATTGGTTTCTTCAATGGTTGAGTTACAGTAATAAGTTTCAGTTTTGATAATTGGTTTTAGGCTTAAATGTTGGTAGTGGGTCCAGTCTGAAAATTTGATGAAACGTGGCCTACAAGTTGTGATATGTTGTAGCACGTGGATCTAATATGAAAATTTATGAAATGTGGTCCCCAAAGGTGTTGAAGTTTGGATCCTTCAATGAGGTAGTTTAAGTTTCCTTCCAATGGTAGCTGGTAAATCAGATCAGGGTGTTAGAGCTCCTTTCTGATGGGTCCCAATAAATAAGATCAGGGGGTTGGAGCTCCCTTCAAGTGGGTGCTGGAGAACGAGTGAAGGTTGTAGCCTTCTACAGGTGGGTGCATGCATACTGATATGAATCTGTTCTAGTACAAGATTGTAAGAAGTTTTTCTTTATATTTAAAAGAAGACAGAGACAAGAACAACGATGGTTTTTTTCCCATATTGGGTTTCCACCTTAAATCCTAGTGTTCATGGTGTTGCTTATGTGATGGTTTATTTTTTTCTTACTATGCATGATTATTGTTTATATAATGTTGAATGAAGTATTGATGAAATGGCTTAAGATAAACAGAAGATGAATTAACTGAGAAATATGTTTTACTGGATATATGCTAGTTGTATGAATAACAATCGCATGCACACACTATTTCCCTTCAATAAAGTCGCATGCAGAATCAGGATATGAAATAAAAAAGTTTAATGTTTTGGTAACACTGATTCACCCCTCCGTCCCCCCCTTCCCTCTCAGTATTTTCCCAACAAATGGTATCAGAGTAGGTCCTTCGGGAGAAACTTAATTGCTTGAAGGAGATATGTCAAGATGAGTAGTCACGAAGGAGTATTTTCTATCAGACCTCCTATATTTAATGGAACTAACTTTGTCTTTTGGAAAGTTAGGATGAGAGCATACTTGCAAGCACTAGGAGTTGATGTATGGGAAATCGTTGAAAGTGGATATCAATATCCAACCTCTATTCCTTGAGATACTGCAAGAAAGAAATAGTATGAAACCAATGCAAAATCTATAAATGCCATCTTGGGAAGTCTGGCCAAGTCCAAGTTTGTGAAGGTAATGTAGCTGAACATGGTAAAGGGAATGTCGGATAAGATTATCCGAAGTTATGAGGGCGACACCAAGGTAAAAAGTGTTAAACTTCAAACATTCAGAATATAGTATGAGACATTGAAAATGCATGATGATGAAACCATTACAACATTTTTTCTTAGAGTAGATGAAATTATTAATTCCATGAGAAATCTTGGTGAAGAAATAAAAGATGTTACTATTGTTGAAAATATTTTGAGACCTCTGACTCCGAAGTTTGACTCCAAAGTCTCTTCTATTGAAGAAATGCAACATTTGAAAAGTCTCACACTTGATCAACTCCATGGAATATTGACAATATATTAGATGAGAAAATGTGTTCCTTCGGACATGAGAAAAGCAACGTTCAAAACTACTATAAAAGGAAAAGAAATGGAAGAATCAGGTTATGTATCAGAAGAAGAAGAGGAAAACTTCATAAAAAAACACCAAGTGGGTACTGGAAGATTCAAAGGTAAGCTTCCTTTCAAATGTTTTGCTTGTGGTAGAGTTGGTCATTACATTGCTAAGTGTCCCTATAGAGAAAATAAGGAGAAAGAAAAAGAAGCTGCAAAAAAAATGGGAAGAGGTTTGAAAACAAGAGAAGTTTTTATACACATGAAGACAATGATGGTCTTTCAAATGGTGAAGAAGGTGAGTCTGATCAAGATTGTCACTTACCCATGGAATTTGAAGGTAAAAGTAATAATGAGTTTGATGGCCTAGAAGAAAATGGTACTTTTAATGAAAAATATAACATGAATATATCAAATGCAGTGACAGTTATAGATGTCAGCAAATATTCAAGTTTTGAAGCAACCTACTTTCTATTGATCAAGAATGAACAAGACAAAGCATCGTTAGGTATGGGTTTTTTTTCAAAATGTGATCCATTTTCTTGTCTATGCAACAATGATAGTGATGATGATATTGAAACCACTAAGCTTTCACTTATGGGTAAAAGTGAAAGTAAGCACTCTAAAGAGAAAACATATTAAAAAATGATGCCTCTTGAAGAAGCAAATCAAGGCAAGTTAGAATCAATGGGCAATGCAGATGTGCCTATGCTAAGTAAAGATAATATCAACAATGGAAAGGAAAAATGAAGTATAATCTAATGAATCTCGATATCTGGCATCTAGTGTGTAATGGTTACACCAAGTTTCCTCCATCAGACAAGGAAGTGCAAAACAACAATAAGGCTTTGAGTAACATCTTTTGTAGCATATCTGATTCAATATTGAATAAGGTTATGCATTATACTACTCCAAAGCAAGGGTGGGATAAGCTACAAGAAATACATGAAGAAGTCCCAAAGGAAGATTTCATAGGTAATCTTATATCTAACAATGTGTCCAAAATGATAGATGGAGTTGTTGATTCAAAAGAAGACAGATTAGAAGAAATTTTTTATCTTGGAACAAAACTTGGTCTTTCTTTGAAAAGGATTGATAATTTTAATGATAAGTTGCAGGCTTATGATAACAAGGATCATGTTGGTATGGTATCTAACCAATATTGTGAAGGTCTTGAAGCTGAGGTCGTCTCTCTAAGACCAAATCTTGAAAAATCAAATAAGTGGAATGAAGAACTACTTCAAGCATTTTAAGAACAAGAAAATGGGTTGAAAGAAGAGATTCTCAAATTAAAACAAAAATGGACGAAGGAAGAAAGGTTGAATAAATTATGAAGAAGCAGTATCTATAAAAGGAAAATAAATATCAAGTTGAGGTAAATACCCTAAAATAAATTAGAAGAAAAATATAAACATTTGTGATTTCAAGATAGTACTAAGATTTTGGATAATATTCTTTGTAGTCAAAGGTATCCTGCGATCAAATCTGGTCTTGGTTTTCATGAAACTATTGAATGATAATCTAGTTCACAAGCTAAGGCAAGGAATTCTAATGCAAAATCTGAAATTCTCAACAAAGAGATAAGAAGTCAATCTCATCAACAACCAAGAAAAGAAAATCTTCAAAGGAAACCATTTACTCCTAACTATAGAAGTGTTAATCATTTTTCTCCTCTGATCAATAATGTTGAATGTTCTATATGTCATAATTATGGACATGTTGCAGCCAATTGCAAAAGTAGAATGTTTCAAGCTAATAACTGTCTCACAGAAATATCATCAGCTTCCAAGTACTTTAAGGGATATTGTTTTGCTTGCAATATGTTTGGTCACAAAGCCGTCGATTGCAATAGAAGGAATATGAAACATATAAGATGTTATGCTTGTAACAAGTTTGGGCATGTAGCAAAAGAATGCATGAACAAGTCTATGGCTCGCCACAGACAACATGGTAAGAAACCAGATAAGAACATTAATGTCAGAAGACGTGAAAAATATGGATCCACCAACATTGCAAGAAAAAGAAGAACATATAAGGTGTGGTATTTCTCTCTTCTCATTTGAAGATGAAGATGAATGGTACATAGATAGTGGATGTTCTCATCACATGACTGGAGATAAGAGTAAAATGGAGTCTGTCAAGAAAAACCAACATGGTAACGTTATTCTTGGAACAAATGTTTCATCAAAAGTGCTGGGACAAGGTAAATCCATAATTAATCAAATTAAAGGAGCAATTGATGCTTTATTAGTTTAAGGGCTAAAGCAGAATATTCTAATTGTAGGTAAAATGGCAGATAAGGGAAATATAATTGTGTTTACATCAACCAAGTGCAAGGTTATGAATGAAGTAACTGGAAAAGTCATAGCAAGAGGATATAGAAACCCAACCAAATTATATGTGTTTGAAGAACAGAATTCTCATAGATATGAGAAAGATTCAAACTTAGAGTAAAAGAAGATGATGCCTATTGCAATCCCTTATTCTTAAATGAATATTTCTAACAATGACAACAAAAGTGGTAAGTGGTACTTGACCTCATGAAAATAGAAGATGATTACCAGGTCCTCAGGATTAGTGATATGTAATATTAGGGGGAGATGAAGGTGTGAAATTTCATTATTTCACTTTTTGTACACAGATCATATAAAGAAAAGTTGTGTGTATATGCGAGTTCTGAACTGAACAATCATGTATATCTTGGTATGATGAAGAAACAATGGGACAAACTCAGGAAAAGGGTCTAATATGCTTCAATCAATTATTATTTGGCCTTCCTATTCTAATGTTTGATGATTACAGTTTGTTGATGCTATTTAGAAGTGATTTTGACTTTTATAACTTGTTGATACCTTAATGGATGACTGGTTGATGAAGATACTTTGAAGTTCTTACCGATATATGAGATGATATGATCAGATCTGACAATGAATAGTTAGCACAGCTTTAGGGGGAGAATTTGCTATGCTTCTAATAATGCATTGTTGTCATTATGTTTGTTTGATACATAATGATGTTTATCAATAGGTTGATGATATTGAAGCTGCATTGTCTTATCTTGTGGATTGATGATGGACATGTACAACTTTTTTTTCTTGGTACTACTGACAGGTGCTCATGGTGCAGATAATATATGGTGTGTGATAGTTGTTTATGACTATCATGGTGTTATTGATGTTCTTTGTCTTGATTATATATGTCATATCTATCATTTGATGTAAAGTTCATGTAAAGACCTATGATGTACTCATTGTAAAATTCAATCATGGATGGACTATTATGGTCAAGTCCTTTTGGACATGTGATGTAATTTGAAACCCCATTGTCCCTAGGAAGTTGATGTGATAATGATGCCAAATATGTAAACCCATTGTGATTGGGTGATTGATGTAATTTTGAGTCGTTAGTGATAGGAAAAATCATATGAGTCATAAAGTCTTTGCACATCCTTCAGAAATTTCAGCATGAGCTCAAGGGGAGCATGGTCAGTCTTTAGTATTCATACTCGGTAGTTCATATATACATAAGCCTTCATTAAGTACTAGTCAACCCTTTTCCCTTGATGTCAAAGGGGGAGAGTAACTTGGTGTTTGAAAATCTTGGTGCTTAGCTTGATGTGTTTTACAAGTTTCTGTAGGTTGTGGTGGTGGTGACAAAACACCAAAGTGGTTGACATCAAGTCCAAAGGGGGAGATTGTTGGCATTATCACTAGTGCGTTGCCCTTGATGGAAACCTACCTCGTGAGTTATCCTTTGATGGCAACTACTTGATGAAGATGTAAATAGGATGTGTCTACATATGACAGGGAATTTGATCAAAGGCAAAGGAATGACAAAGTTGAAATTTCAAGAAGTATACGCGGGTTCTGTTAAGAAAAGCTACATACACACGCGAGTATGAAGAAGAAAAGGCACGTACAATTTCAGCACCATGGTATTCTAAATACCAAGGGTCCTTACTATGGTAATAGATGTTTTGATCCCATCTAAAAAAACCATCAGCTAGAGTATGGTTTTGACCTGTGGTATTGAATAAAGGCTAAGCTGTATAAGGAGATGAAGATCAAAGTGGTAGTGTGTGTGCAAGTGATGAATATCTTATGAATAGCTAGATCTGAAGAAAATATGCATGTAGTGGGTTATTGATGTTTTCCTGATCTAAAACTAAGTATGCACCTGGGAATTTAATGATGAATCAGATCCAATAGATTTGAGATGACAATCTTGACTATGAGGAGATTTGATCTGTGTTGATAGTGACTCGACACATGATTTTTTTTTTTTGTGTATGTTGAGATCTGGGTATGTTTGAAGTTATGTGTTGCAGCGAAGGTTTGAATCGGAAATTGCAGATCTATACACAAGTTTTATAGCCTGAAAGGTGCGTACACACGCGGGTGTGATACTGGTAAACTGCGTATATGCGGGTTTGTTTCCTGAAAAGTGTGTATACATGCAGATATGCTTTAAGGGAAGCGCGTATATAAACTAGGGTTTTGATGAGAAGAATGTTTGATCATTTTATTTAGTCTTACTGTGTTTCTGTTGTCTGCCAATGAAGTCTTCTTGATGATCTGGGCTTAAATAATGATGTTTTGATTAAAGATTGATTGATTGAAGTATGTTGAAGATACTTGTTCTTTATGATTGAAGTTCAGTGAAGGTTCTATGGTTGTTTTAGAATGATGTAGTAGATCTAAGTATGATTCAATATTTATTTTAGAATCTCAGTGTTTTAGTTTTTATAATTTGATGGTTTAAGATTTTTACGCGGGTATTCTTCATGGAAAGTGCATACACACGTGGGTTTGCTACTATAATGTAGCGTACATATTTTGAAATATGGTTGATTAGGGTTTATAGTAACATAATTTGGTTTCTGTGATGTGAAGCATGTTGATTGGTATTCTCGTTACAGTGTTTTGACTGTTCTGGCTATTTAAGTTGATTGATTTGGATTTCAGTTGATTCAGTGATTTGGTTTGAGTGATTGGTTGGTTTTGTTGGTTCAATGATTGGTTGGTTCAACGGTTAACTTATAGTGATAAGTTTCAGTTTTGATAATTGGTTTTAGGCTTAAATGTTGGTAGTGGGTCCAGTCTGAAAATTTGATGAAACATGGCCTACAAGTTGTGATATGTTGTAGTAGGTGGATCCAATATGAAAATTTATGAAACGTGCTCCTCGAAGGTGTTGAAGGTTGGAGCCTTCAACGAGGGAGTTGAAGCTTCCTTCTAATGGTATCTGGTAAATCAGATCAGGGGGTTGGAGCTCCCTTCCGGTGGGTGCCAGTAAACGAGATTAGGGGGTTGGAGCTCCCTTCCAATGGGTGTTGGAAAACGAGTGAAGGTTGTAGCCTTCTTCATGTGGGTGCCTACATACTGGTATGAGTCCAGGCTAGTACAATATTGTAAGAAGTTTTTCTTTATATTAAAAAGAAGACAAAGACAAGAACATCAGTGGTTTTTTTTCACACATTGGGTTTCCACCTTAAATCTTGATGTTCATGTGTGTTTCTTATGTGTGATGGTTTATTTTGTTCTTACCGCACATTGTTACTATTTATATAGTGTTGAATGAAGTACTAATAAACTAGCTTAAGATAAATAGAAGATGAATTAACTCAGAAATATGTTTGAGTGGATATACGCTAGTTCTACGAATAAAAGTCAGGTACACACATGAGTTCTCTTTAGTAAAGTTTCCTACAAAAATCAGGATATGAAATTGAAAATTTTAATGGTTTGAAAATACTGATTCACCCCACCCCCCCCGGTATTTTTCCCAACATCCAATTCGATCACTACCTTCTAATCGCAAAATTGTCAAGTTCAAGTGGGTTTTCTGGAACAAGAAAGAAATAAATGGCCAAGTTAGTCATTATAAGGCACAATTGATGGCAAAAGGCGTTTAGCAAGTACATGGTTTTGACTATGATGAGACTTTTTCTACAGTGACAAAAATGGATTCCATTCGGCTAGCTCTCTCCATTGCAGTAGCAAGAGGATGGAGAGTGCATCATATGGATGTGAAGAATTCCTTTCTTCACTGTGATCTCGAGGAGGAAATCTACAAGGAATAGTCGCAAGGATATGTGCAAAATTTATCTCTAGAATGCAAAATAAAGAGGTCTCTCTATGGCCTCAAGCAGGCACCTAGAGTGTGGTATGTAAATATGGATTTCTATATGTTATCTCAAAATTTGGTATGCTGCAAATATGATTCTAATGTCTATTTGTTAAAGAAAATTGACTCCTTGTTGATTATAATACTCTACGTAGATGATCTTTTGATAACAGGTAGTTCATCTTTTGCCATTGTTGAGATTAAAACTATGTTGCATAAGAGGTTTTCTATGACAGACATGGGCTTGCTAAATTTTTTCCTTGGACTAGAGATCAATCAGAGTGGCTATGTGATTACCATTTCTACCCCAAATTATGCTAGATATCTTTTGGCGTGATTTCACATGAGTGACTACAAGCCAACAACCACACCTTTCTTATTAGGGATAAATCTGGAGAATGGAAAAGACACACCATTGGTTGATTTCACATTATACCGCCAGCTTGTGGGGAGTCTTCTTTATCTTACTTACTCATGCCTTGATCTCTCATATGTCATAGGAGATGTTTCCATATACATGTAGGAGCCACATGAGTTACATAGGAAAGTTGTAAAGAACATTCCTCGATATGTCCAATGGACAATCGCCTATGGGATTCATTATATAGACAATTGTTCTTTGTATCTCATTATGTTCACAGATTCAAATTGGGCTGGCAACAAACTTCATCGCAAGTCCACCACCGATTGTGTACTTATTTTAGGATCTGGGCCAATTTGTTGGCCAAACAAGAAGCATGTTGCCATTGCTTTGTCATCAGTAGAGTTCTAGTCTAGAGGAGCAGTTAATGCCACTATTCAGGCCATTTGGCTACAACATTTCCTTTCTTAACTTGGTATCAGTGTCCATCATCTAACTGACATATGGTGTGATAATCAGAGTACAGTAAAGTTTTGCAGAGATCTAGTGGGTTTTCCCTCTTTCCTCTTTTCATGCATTGTACATGGGTACATAAAATGACCTTGTTGTCAAGACTCTTTCATTTTCCATCACACTCACCTAAGTTATGCTTAAGGGGGGATGTTGGTGTACATGCACCTACTTAGCCTTAATTAGCTTTAGTTAAACTCTAGTGTTTGCATGTGATGTGCACTTGACTTTAGTTAGTTAACTCAAGTGCTTACATGTAGTGTGCAATTGGCTTTAGTTAGTTTACTCTAGTGCTTGCATGTGGTGCATGTGCACATTAACATAAAATAACGCACATTTAGCGTTAGTTAGATTTAATTAACCTTAGTTATTGCATGTACAATTAATATTAACTTAGTTGTTTTATGTATTGATTCACAAATCAATATTGAGTAATCGAATTCATTCTCTATTCCAATTTTCATTTTCAATTCTTGCAAGTTTGTGCCATTATTCTTCACCTAGATCCATATATGTGCTCTAATATTTTTACATGTAGATCAAGCTTCCTAGAACATGGCTTCACTATGTAGTAAGGACTTTGTTTTCTACTCATGTACCATTAAGTTACTATTTTTTTGAAATGGGGTTGCTTTTTTCTAGATTATGTTGATTGTAGATTTGAACATGGAGTAAAGTGGCCTAGTGAAATATTTAGGAAATCTAATTGGAATATAGAAGTCGACTTCACTCGTATCCAATTTCCCCCAAATATTATGAAATCTGCAATCCACATAATTTACTTGTTGATGTTCTCAAATTCTACCAACATACAGAGAAAATATCCATGACATAAGATCAGGGAGATATTACTTAAGGTTCTAACATCTGAAGTAGACATCCTTTGTTTTTTTAAGTATTTAACTCTGATATGATTAGCATATATAAAAAATTTATTAAAGAAGGGATTTTTTTGGGGAGTGTTAAGTAGATGTATATTATTTAGAAAATTGCATCAAATACAAAAATATTTTTTATTATTGGTCTACTACAATAGAAACCATACTAATAAAACAATAAGAAAAAAATTGATCTAACTGAAATAAAATTGTCTTAATAATACACCATATAAATTTCTACCTTCCTAATATCATTAACATTAATTGTCACATCTAGAGGTGTAGCCTTATTGCTATAAAAACATCACAAAATAAAATGGAAGTTTATAGATTAGGAGGGTGAGTCCACCTCAATTGTGTCTAAATGATCCTCCTCTTCATCTCAAATAGTAAAGATCAGATCAACTATGTTTTTTTGTCATGGAGGAGAGTCTTTCATTAAAAATTCTAGTCCATCTTTGTTGTTCATCTATGCATAACCGAATTTCTTAGTGAGTATATATGTGCTCCACCAAAGACTTTCCTGACTATCATTTTCAATTGCCAGTAAATGTTAATATTTTACATGTATCTAGTGTTTTACGTTGTGGTATTGTAGGTGTTTGGGACCTAGACACCCACCCTAGTCTCCACATATGCATCAATGATGAATCTGCATTCCAACCGTGCCTCTCATTCCACCCCTTTAATTTTTGGTTCTAATGGTAGGTGGAACAAAGGGAACGTAGATGGCTACAATCCAATCAAGAGAAAAATGAGCCCTGCAACTAGAGGGAACAAAGTTCCTTTTACCCCCATACAAACATTAAGATATCTTGGCTTGGACATGGTGAGGGAAGGCAAAGAGACAATAAGAATACCAGGAGAAGAGAATTTCATGACTAGCAAAAAGAGGGAGTTAATTATTTTGGGGGAGAGAATAGAATACTTAGAGTAGGGAAGAAGGGAATATGAAATGGCAGACTAGTGAGATTTGGTAACATAGGAGTGAGTAAAATCCAAATAGGGAAACCTAACACAACTCTAACAAATTCCTTTGCAATAAATAAATTAGAATGCAAAAAACATATATAACAATAATTATTCCTTTTTTTGCCATAATTTAGCCTATGTCAAATAATTGTAATTAATTATGCAAGGCTGTACAATTTACCGTATATTCTCCACATCACAGATATCAATAGTCAAGTACCATAGCAGAAGAATTCATGTAATTACAAGAAACCCCAGCTAATATTAATCAGTCCAATACTAGACACAGTATAGGACACCACACATTATATAATATATATATATAATAATATATATAATATATATATACCAAATTAGGGTTTATCATTGAAAATGCATAATTGTACATAAAAATAATACACAGAAACACATCAAGGAATATGGTACTTATTTGTAATAACGAGTCGACTAGTTGCAGGCTCTCCATGTTCTTCCTAGCCATAGACTTGGTAGTTCATAATCTTAACCACCGGGTCACCCCCGACAACTCCAAAGGAAATTGTAACTAAAAAATATCCATACCTCCAAAACCAAGGTGCCAACCCAATAGTCATGGTGCTCCAGGGATCCAGACAGCCTCTAGGCTAATTACCTAGGTGCCAACCCAATAGCCATGTTGCTCTAAGGCTCCATGCATCCTCCAAACCATAAACTGTCAACATTGGGGCTCATATCATAAGAAATAGATGAATCCATAAGACACGGTTAACTTAAGAACTGCACCCTGGCCAGTCCAAAGTTCAATCCCGAGACCCACTGCCCATCAGTCAATCTCAGAGTCCTTTCCCCCAGGACTGACTGACCAATCCACCCCCTTCAAATATCCAACCTACACTTATTTATATATGCATGGCTTAACTTTCCATGTACCACCCTCTAGAGCCCTCATGGGTCCCAAGTGCACTTTTCACCAAAATATCCAACCATTATCTTTTTCCTTGGAGTTGAGCCCCCCATAATCTTTCCATGGAGTGGGATCTGCAACGAGCCTTATTTTATTAATATTGAAGGATATGTACATTTACTTTATTTATAATATTCACATCATGGCTCCTCTATCCACTTAGCCAAAATAGGCATATCAGTATCTTTGAAACTACATAGGCACACAGGTCAATAAAGAATTTTCGTCCCACCATCCTAATATAAAATGTACATGTATATACATCATCAAAATAGGTGGGGGAATTACATTCCCTCCCCCCTTATTTTATGCATTGTCCATAATGCATTGTATATACAAATATACAACATATACAATGTATCAGTAAAAAAGGTGAGGGTATTCTACCCTCATGGCCTCTTCTTGTTCCAAGGTGGCATCCTCAGGACCAAGCACAGTCCATTGTACCTCTACCATGTCTATGGCTTGATTCTGGAGCACCTTGACTTTGGTGCCTAAAATTTGCATCCATTGAACTTAGAAATATCCCTCGGGTTCCACCTAAATTATTTTCCAATCACCAACATGATTAGTGTATGGCACATATTTCTTGAGAAATTAAACATGAAATACATCATGAATATGCAGAGATCCAGACAATGCAAGCCTATATGCAATAGGGCCTATCCTCTCAAGGATCTCAAACAACCCACAATATCTAGTTGCTAGCTTGACACAATTTCCTAATTTTAATGAGCCCTTTTTTGCTTTTACTTTCAAAAATACATGATCCCCTACTTTAAATTCCCTGCTTGTATAGTTCTTGACAACATAAATTTTCTTCCTATCTTGGGAAGCTTTTAAATTTTTCTTGATTTTAACCTTGTTCTCATTCATGTCTTTGAGCAATTTAGGGCCCACGATAATTCTATCCACTAGGTTACTCAAAATAACTGGAGTATAACATTTTTTTCCATATAGAGCTTTGAATTGGCTCATTTTTAATGATGCTTGGTACCCGTTATTATATGCAAATTCCACCAGATGGAGGTAGTCCTCCCATTTGGATGGTTTATCCATCACATACATCCGCAATATGTCTTCAATTATTTGATTCACCTATTCAGTGCATCCATTAGACTCTGGATGATATGCGGTAATGAAGTTTAATTTGGTAACCAATCCTTTAGATAATTTGGTCCAGAAATTATATGTAAATTTTGTATCCCTATCATAAATTATTGCCTTAGGAAACCCGTAAAGCCTCGCAATTTCTCGTACATAAATGTCTACAATATTTTCTGCTTTATGCATTGACCTTACCGGAATGAAATGGGCAGACTTTGTAAGCTTATCAACTACAACCCTTATGGATTCATGTACCATTTTTTTTCTAGGCAAACTAGTAATAAAATCAATGGATATCGTCTCCCATTTCCACTACAGGATGGGAATCGGTTGTAGCAAACCAGATGAGTATTTATGCTCATCTTTCACCCGTTGGCATTCCATACACCTGACTATATAATTTACCACTTCCCTCTTTAAAGTTGGCCAGTAAAATTGTTTTTGAATTGCAGTCAATGTTTTCTGATGACCAAGGTGACCAGCATATGGTACCTTGTGCATTTCATGTTGAATTATTTCTTTAACTGTTGGAACATATGGCACATAAATTCTTCTTTTATATAAAATAATATTCTCTAGGCCTAACTCGAAATCTTGGAAGCTTTGATGTGTTGCGCCTTGCTATAAATTATTTTTTATCTTCATATATTGCTTATCTAAATTACCAACTTGTAGACTTTTTCCCATCAAATCAGTTTTGTAGGTACTAATAGATGTGACATGCATAACATGTACTCTTATGCTAAGTGCATCAGCGGCCAAATTTTCTTTCCCCTTAATATATTTAATTTCAAAATTCTATTCTGCCAGCAATTCCAAACATTGCATTTGTCGTGCATTTAAATTTGGTTGTTCAAATAAATTCCTCAATGCATAATGACCAGTCTGCAATTCAAATCTTCTTCCCATGAGGTAATTCCTCCACATTTTCAGTGTGTGAATGATAGCTAAAAGCTCCAAGTCATCAGAAGCATAATTCTTTTTGTGAAATTTGACTTTCTGGACTCGTAGCAAATTACTTTCCCATTTTGCATGAGAACACCCCCCAATCCTTCTTTGCATACATTTGTGCACACCAGAAAATTCTCGTTTGGGTCAGAAATTTTTAATACTGGAGCCCTGGTTAATAAAAATTTTAAATGTTGAAAGGTTGTTTCACATTCAGGTGTCCAATCAAATTTTACACCATTTTTCTGCAAAAAAGTGATTGGATACACAATTTGAGAAAACCCTTCGATAAATCTCATGTAATACCCAGCTAGACCCATAAAAGACCTAATTTTGGCAACTTTTTTTCAGAGTTTTCCATTCTCTAATAAACTTAATTTTCTTCGGGTCTACAACTATCCTGTCTTCTGAAATAATGTGACCCAAATAGTGGATTTATCTCTGATAAAATGAACATTTTCTCAGCTTACCATAAAGCCGATGCTCCCATAGTACTTGCAGAACGAATCTCAAGTGTTGTTGATGTTCCTCTTCAGTTTTTTAATATATTAAGATGTCATCTAAGAACACAGTGACAAATTTGTCTAAGTATTCCCTACAGACTCCTTGCATTACACATAAAAACTCCCAGTGCATTCGATAAACCAAAAGGTACTATAAAAAATTCATAATTCCTATAACGAGTTCAGAACATTCTTTTAATGATATGCTCTTCCTTAATATGTAGTTGGTGATACCTAGATCTTAAATCAATTTTGACAACTATTTTTTCTCTGCACAGCTGATCAAAGAGATCATCAATCCTCGATAGTGGATATTTATTTTGAATAGTAACTTTATTTAGTTATTGGAAGTTAATACAAAACTGCAATGTACCATATTTCTTTTTAACGAAGAGAATTGGAGCACCCCACGGTGATACAGTGGGACGTATATATCCCTTCTTTAGTAATTCCACCAGCTGCATCCCTAATTATTTAAGCTTTGTCGTACTCATTCTGTATGATGATTTAGATACCGGAACTGCTCCTCGCACTAGATCAATAGAGAAAATTATTTCCCTCCTTGGAGGTAATAAGGGTACTTTTGCAAATACATTAACAAATTCCTAAAGCACTCGGTAATTTCCTATATTAATTTGTTAGACTATATTTGTATCCTCCAAATGAGCTGCAAGGATTTGGCATCATTTCTTAAAATTCTTTTTCAATTGTATAGCTGATATTTCTCCATTGGATATCAATCTAGGAATTCTTTGGACCTATTTCTGATGTGCTTCATCATCAATACATTTAAAGGACTTATTGTAGCAGTCAAGTATTGCATGGTGCTTTTCCAACCAATCCATGCCAATCAAGAAATTATAAGCATTTGAAGAACAAGAAAATGGGTTGAAAGAAGAGATTCTCAAATTAAAATAGAAAATGGAGGAAAGAAGAAAGGTTGAAGAAATTATGAAGAAGAAGTATCTATAAAAGGAAAAGAAATATCATGTTGAGGTAAATATCGTAAAAGATAAATTAGAAGAAAAATATAAACATTTTGATTTCAAGAGAGTACTAAGATTTTGGATAATATTATTTATTGTCAAAGATCTCCTGCCATCAAATCTGGTCTTGGTTTTCATGGAACTATTGAAGGAGAATCTAGTTCACAAGCTAAGGAAAGGAATTCTAATGCAAACTCTAAAATGCTCAACAAAGAGATAAGAATTCAATCTCATCAACAACCAAGGAAAGAAAATCTTCAAAGGAAACCATTTACTCCTAATTATAGAAATGTTAATCATTTTTCTCCTCTGATCAATAATGTTGAATGTTCTATGTGTCATAATTATGGACATGTTGCAGCCAATTGCAAAAGTAGAATGTTTCAAGCTAATAACCATCTCACAGAAAGATCAACAACTTCCAGGTACTTTAAGGGATATTGTTTTGCTTGCAATATGTTTGGGCATGTAGCAAAACAATGCATGAATAAGTCATCACATGTTCTCATAGTGGATGTTCTCATCACATGACTAGAGATAAGAGTAAAATGGATTCTGTTAGGAAAACCAACATGGAAATGTTATTCTTGGAACTAATGTTTCATCAAAAGTACTGGGACAAGGTAAATCCATAATTAATCAAACTAGAGGAGCAACTGATGCTTTATTAGTTTAAGGGACAAAGCATAATATTCTAAGTTTAGGTAAAATGGCAAATAAGGGAAATATAATTGTGTTTACATCAACAAAGTGCAAGGTTATGAATGAAGTAACTGGAAAAGTCATAGCAAGAGGATATAGAAACCTAGACAAATTATATATGTTTGAAGAACGGAATTCTCATACATATGAGAAACCATAGATATGAGAAAGATTCAGACTTAGAGTAAAAGAACATGGTGCCTATTGTAGTTCCATATTCTTAAATGAATATTTCTAACAATGATAGCAGAAGTGGTAAGAGGTACTTGACCTCATGAAAATAGAAGATGATTATTAGGTCCTCAGGATTAGTGATGTGTAATCTTAGGGGGAGATGAAGGTGTGAAATTTTAGTATTTCACTTTCTGTACACAGATCATATAAAGAAAATTCATGTGTATACGTGAGTTCTGAACTAAACAATCACGTATATCTTGATATGATGAAGAAATAGTGGGACACACTCCGGAAAAGGGTCTGATATGCTTCAGTCAATTATTATTTGGCTTTCCTATTCTAATGGTTGATGATTACAATTTGTTGATGCTATTTAGAAGTGATTTTGACTTTTATAACTTGTTGATACCTTAATGGATGACTAGTTGATGAAGATACTTTGAAGTTCTTATTGATATATGAGATGATATGATCAAATCTGACAGTGAACAGTTGGCACAGGTTTAGGGGGAGAATTTGATATGCTTCTAATAATGCATTGTTGCCATTATGTTTGCTTGATACATAATGATGTTTATCAATAGGTTGATGATATTGAAGCTGCATTGTCTTATCTTGCGAATTAAATATGGACATGTATAGGTTGTTTTTCTTGGTACTGCTAACAGGTGCTCATGGTGCAGATTATATGTGGTGTGTGATAGTTGTTTATGACTATTATGGTCTTATTGAGGTTCTTTGTCTTGATTATAAATGTCATATCTGTCATTTGATGTAAAATTCATGTAAATATATATGATGTACTCATTGTAAAATTTAATCATGGATGGACTATTATGGTCAAGTCCTTTTGGACATGTGATGTAATATGAAACCCCATTGTGCTTGGGAAATCGATGTAATAATGATGTCAAATATGTAAACCCATTTTGATTGGGTGATTGATGTAAGTTTGAGTCCTTAGTGATAGGACAAGTCATATGAGTCATAAAGTCTTTACACATCCTTTAGAAATTTCAACATGAGCTCAAAGGGTGCATGGTCAGTCTTCAATATTCATAATCAGTAGTTCATATCTACAGAATCCTTCATTAAGTATTGGTGAGCCCTTTTCCCTTGATGTCAAAGGGGGAGAGTAACTTGGTGTTTGAAAATCTTGGTGCTTAGCTTGATGTGTTTTACAAGTATCTATAGGTTGTGGTGGTGGTGACCAAACACCAAAGTGGTTGACATCAAGTCTAAAGGGGGAGATTGTTGGAATTATGACTGGTGTGATGTCCTTGATGGAAACCTACCTAATGACTTATCCTTTTATGGCAACCTACTTGATGAAGATGTAAATAGGATGTGTCTACATATGGCAAAGAATTTGGTCAAAGGCAAAGGAATCACAAAGTTGAAATTTCAAAAAGTATACGTGGGTTTTCTTAAGAAAAGATACATACACACGCAAGTATGAAGAAGAAAAGGCACGTATAGTTTCCGCACCATGGTATTCTAAATACCAAGGGTCCTTACAATGGTAACGGATGTTTTGATCCCATCTAAGAAAACCATCAGCTGGAGTATGGTTTTGACCTATGGTATTGAATAAAGGCTAAGTTGTATAAGGAAAGATCAAAGTGGTAGTGTGTGTGCAAGTGATGAATATCTTATGAATAGTTAGATCTAAAGAAAACATGCATGTAATGGGATATTGATGTTTTTCTTTATCTAAAATTAAGTATGCACCTGGGAATTTAATGATGGATCAGATCAAATAGATCTAAGATGACAATCTTGATTATGAGGAGATCTGATTTGTGTTGATAGTGACTCAACACGTTATTTTTCTATGTATGTTGAGATCTGGGTATGTTTGAAGTTATGTGTTGCAGCGAAGGTTTGAATCGGAAATTGCAAATATGTACACAGGTTTTATAGCCTGAAAGGTGCATACACACATAGGTGTGATACTGGTAAATCGCGTATATGTGGGTTTGTTTCCAAAAAAGCGTGTATACACGCGGATATGCTTTAAGGAAAGTGCGTATATAAACTAAGGTTTTGATGAGAAGGATGTTTGGTCATTTTATTTAGACATACTATGTTTTTGTTGTCTATCAATGAAGTCTTCTTGATGATCTGGGCTTAAATAATGATGTTTTGATTAAGGATTGATTGATTGAAGTATGTTGAAGATACTTGTTGTTTGTGATTGAAGTTCAGTTAAGGTTCTGTGGTTGTTTCAGAATGATGTAGTAGATCTAAGTATGATTCAATATTTATTTCAGAATCACAGTGTTTCAGTTTTCAAAATTCAATGTTTTAAGATTTGTACACAGGAATTTTTCATGGAAAGTGCATACACGCGAGTTTGCTACTATAAAGTAGTGTACATATTTTGAAATATGGTTGATCATGGTTTATAGTAACATAATTTGGTTTCTATGATGTGAAGCATGTTGATTGGTATTCTCGTTATAGTGTTCTGACTGTTCTGGCTGTTTAAGTTGATTGATTTGGATTTCAGTTGATTCGGTGATTTGGTTTGAGTGATTGGTTGGTTTTGTTGGTTCAATGATTGGTTGGTTCAATGGTTGACTTATAGTGGTAAGTTTTAGTTTTGATAATTGGTTTTAGGCTTAAATGTTGGTAGTGGGTCCAGTCTAAAAATTTGATGAAACATGGCCTACAAGTTGTGATATGTTGTAGTAGGTGGATCCAATATGAAAATTTATGAAACGTGCCCCTCGAAGGTGTTGAAGGTTGGAGCCTTCAACAAGGGATTTGAAGCTTCCTTCTAGTGGTATCTCATAAATCAGATCATGGGGTTGGAGCTCCCTTCTGGTGGGTGCCGATAAATGAGATTAGGGGGTTGGAGCTCCCTTTTAGTGGGTTTTGGAGAATGAATGAAGGTTGTAGCCTTTTGCAGGTGGGTTCCTGCATACTGTTATGAGTCCACGCCAGTATAATATTGTAAGAAGTTTTTCATTATATTAAAAAGAAGACAAAGACGATAAAATCGATGGTTTTTTCATACATTGGGTTTCCACCTTAAATATTGGTGTTCATGTGTGTTTCTTATGTGTGAAGGTTTATTTTGTTCTTACTACACATGGTTACTGTTTATATAGTGTTGAATGAAGTACTAATGAACTAGATTAAGATAAATAGAAGATGAATTAACTCAGAAATATGTTTTACTGGATATACGCTAGTTTTGTGAATAAAAGTCAGGTACATACATGAGTTACCTTTAGTAAAGTTGCATACAGAAATCAGGATATGAAAATGAAAATTTTAAATGTTTGAAAATACTGATTCACCACCACCCTCTCAGTATTTTTCCCAACATCTAGTTCGATCGCTACCTTATAATCATAAACTTGTGAGGTGCAATTGAGTTTTATAGACCAAGAAAGCAATAGATGACCAAGTTAGTCATTATGAGGCACAATTGGTGGCAAAAGGCTTTCAAAAAGTACATGGTTTTGACTACAATGAGACTTTTTCTACAGTGACAAAAATGGATTCCATTCAGCTAGCTCTCTCCATTGCAGCGGAAAGAGGATGGAAGGTGCATCATATGGATGTGAAGAATTCCTTTCTTCACAGTGATCTCGAGGAGGAAACCTACATGGAATAGTCGCAAGGATATCTAAAAAATTTATCTCTGGTATGCAAACTAAAGAAGTCTCTCTGTGGCCTCAAGCAGGCATCTAGAGCGTGGTATGTAAAGATGGATTTCTATATGTTATCTCAAAATTTTGTATGTTGCAAATATGATTTTAATGTCTATTTGTTGAAGAAATTTGACTCCTTCTTGATCATAATTCTCTACGTAGATGATCTTTTGATAACAGGTATTTCATCTTTTGCCATTGTTGAGATTAAAAATGTGTTGCATAAGCGGTTTTCTATGACAGACGTGGGCTTGCTAAATTTTTTCCTTGGACTAGAGATAAATCAGAGTGGTTCTGAGATTACCATTTCTACCCCAATGTATTCTAGATATTGTTTGGCATGATTTCACATGAGTGACTACAAGCCAACAACCACACCTTTCTTATTAGGGATAAATCTTGAGAATGGAAAAGACACATTATTGGTTGATTACACATTATACGTCAGTTTGTGGGGAGCCTTCTTTATCTCACTCACATGTGCCTTGATCTCTCATATGTCGTAGGAGTAGTTTGCAGATACATGTAGGAGCCACGTGAGTTACATTTGAAATGTGTAAAGCACATCCTTTGATATGTCCAGGGGACAATCGCCTATGGGATTCATTATGCAGCCAATTGTTCTTTGGATCTCATTATGTCACAGATTCAGATTGGGCTGGCAACAACCTTGATCGTAAGTCCACCTCCGATTGTGTACTTATTTTGGGATCTAGCCCAATTTGGTGGTCAATCAAGAAGCATGTTTCCATTGCTTTGTCATCAGTAGAGGTCTAGTATAGAGGAGCAGTTAATGCCACTATTCAGACCATTTGGCTGCAACATTTCCTTTCTTAAATTGGTATCAGTGTCCATCATCCGACTGTCATATGGTGTGATAATCAGAGTACATTAAAGTTTTGCAAAGATCCAGTGCAACGAAAATGGAGGAAACATATTGAGATCCACATGCACTTCATTAGAGAATTAATTCATGGTGGGATCATCGATCTTCAATATTTTACATGTTTTGAGCAGATTGTCGATATATTCACCAAGACTTTCACTAATTAGAAGTTTCAGTTTCCATGAGATCATCTCGAGGTGAAGGACACTGCTTAGCAGTTGTCTTTTCTCTACTTTTTTTTGCATTATATTTTGAGGGGGTGTTTTCTTCCCACTAGGTTTACCCTCTTTCCTCTTTTCATGCATTGTACATGGGTACCTAAAATTGCCTTGTTGTCAAGACTCTTTCATTTTCCATCACACTCACCTAAGTTATGCTTAAGGGGGGATGTTGGTGTACATGCACCTACTTAGCCTTAATTAGCTTCAGTTAAACTCTAGTGTTTGCATGTGATGTGCACTTGACTTTAGTTAGTTAACTCAAGTGCTTACATGTGGTGTGCACTTGGCTTTAGTTAGTTTACTCTAGTTCTTGCATGTGGTGCATGTGCACATTAACATAAAATAATACACATTTAGTGTTAGTTAGATTTAATTAGCCTTAGTTATTGCATGTACAATTAAGATTAACTTAGTTGTTTTAAGTAATGACTCTCAAATCAATATTGAGTAATCAAATTCATTCTCTATTTCGATTTTCATTTTCAATTCTTGCAAGTTTGTGTCTATTCATCACCTAGATCCATATATGTGCTCTAATATTTTTACATGTAGATCAAGCTTCCTAGAACATGGCTTCACTGTGTAGTAAGGACTTTGTTTTCTACTCATGTACCATTAAGTTACTATTTTTTTGAAATGGGGTTGCTTTTTTCTAGATTATGTTGATTGTAGATTTGAACATGGAGTAAAGTGCCCTAGTGAAATATTTAGGAAATCTAATTGAAATATAGAAGTCAACTTCACTCGTATCCAATTTCCCCCAAATATTATGAAATCTGCAATCCACATAATTTACTTGTTGATGTTCTCAAATTCTACCAACATACAGAGAAAATATCCATGACATCAGATCAAGGAGATATTACTTAAGCTTCTAACATCTGAAGTAGACATCCTTTGTTTTTTTAAGTTTATTAACTCTTATATGATTAGCATATATAAAAAAATTATTAAAAAAGGGATTGTTTTTGGGAGTGTTAAGTAGGTGTATATTATTTAGAAAATTGTGTCAAATACAAAAATATTTTTTACTATTGGTCTACTACAATGGAAACCATACTAATAAAATAATAAGAAAAATTAAGATCTAATTGAAATAAAATTGTCTTAATAATACACCATATAATTTTCTACCTTCCTAATATCATTAACATTAATTCTCATATCTAGAGCTGTAGCCTTTTTTCTATAAACAACATCACAAAATAAAATGGAAGTTTATAGATTAGGATGGTGAGTCCACCTCAATTGTGTCTAAATGATCCTCCTCTTCATCTCAAATAGTAAAGACCAGATCAACTATGTTTTTCTTCATGGAGGAGAGTCTTTCATTGAGAATTCTTGTCTGTCTTTGTTGTTCATCAATGCATAACTAAATTTCTTAGTGAGTATATATGTGCTCCACCAAAGACTTTCCTTACTATCATTTTCAATTGCCAGTAAATGTTGATATTTTACATGTATCTAGTGTTTTATGTTGTGGTATTGTAGGTGTTTGGGACCTAGACACCAAACCTAGCCTCCACATATGCATCAATGATGAAACTGCATTCCAATTGTGCCTCTCATTCCACCTCTTGAATTTTTGGTTCTAATGGTAGGTGGAACAAAGGGAACGTAGATGGATACAAACCATTCAAGAGAAAAATGAGCCCTGCAACTAGAGGGAACAAATTTCCTTTTACCCCTGATAAACATTAAGATACCTTGGCTTGGACATGGTGAGGGAAGGTAGAGAGATAACAGGAATACCAGGAGAAGAGAATTTCATGACTAGCAAAAAGAGGGATTTAATTATTTTGTGGGAAAGAATAGAATACTTAGAGTGGGGAAGAGGGGAATATGAAATGACAGACTAGTGAGAGTTGGTAACATAGGAGTGAGTAAGCTCCAAATAGGGAAACCTAACACAACTCTAATGAATTCCTCTGCTAGAAGGGATTCAAAGGAACTCGTCCACACTAACCAAAGAAACTCAAAAATCAAACTAACGAATCTCCCAAAATAGAAAGACAATATAGAGCGAAGACAGAGTAAATATAAATAACAATAGAGGAAATGTAATGTCCCCGTCCCCGACCAAGAACACTTCCCAACAATATTGTGCAATAAATAAATTAGAATGCAGAAAACATATACAATAAAAATTATTCCTTTTTTTTCCATAATTTAGCCTATGTCAAATAATTGTAATTAATTATGCCTTATTTTTATATGCATGGCTTAGTTTGCCATGTGGCACCCTCTAGATCCCTCATGGATCCCAAGTGCACTTTTCACCAAAATATCCAACCATTGTCTTTTTCCTTGGATTTGAGCCCCCCATACTGTTTCTGTAGAGTGGGATCTACAACGAGCCTTATTTTATTAATATTGAAGGATATGTACATTTACAATATTTATAATATTCACATCGTGACTCCTCTAGCCACTTAGCCAAAACAGGCATATCATTATCTTTGAAACTACATGGGCACGCAAGTCAATAAAGAATTTTTGTCCCACCATCCTAATATAAAAGGTACATGTATATACACTGTCAAAATAGGTGGGGGAATTACATTCCCTCCCCCCTTATTTTATGCATTGTCCACAATGCATCGTATATACAAATATACAACATATACAATGTATCAATAAAAAAGGTGAGGGTATTCTACCCTCATGGCCTCTTCCTATTCCCAGGTCACATCCTCAGAACCAAGCATAGTCCATTGTACCTCTACCATGCCTAGGGCTTGATTCTGGAGCACCTTGACTTTGGTGTCTAAAATTTGCATCTGTTGAACTTAGAAATCTCCCTCAGGTTCCACCTGAATCATTTTCCAATCAACAACGTGATTAGTGTCTGGCACATATATCTTGAGAAATGAAACATGAAATACTTCATGAATATGCAGAGATCTGGACAATGCAAGCCTATATGCAATAGGGCCTATCCTCTCAAGGATCTCAAACGGCCCACAATATATAGTTTCTAGCTTTACACAATTTCCTAATTTTAATGAGCTCTTTTTCGCTTTTACTTTCAAAAATACATGATCCCCTACTTTAAATTTCTTGCTTGTATTGTCCTTGAGAGCATAACTTTTCTTCCTATCCTCGGTAGCTTTTAAACTTTGCTTGATTTTAACCATTTTCTCTTTCATGTCTTTGAGAAATTTAGGGCCCACCATAATTCTATCCACTAGGTTACTCAAACTAACTGGAGTATAACATTTTTTTTTCCATATAGAGCTTTTAATTGGCTCATTTTTAATGATGCTTGGTACCCGTTATTATACGCAAATTCCACCCGCTGGAGGTAATCCTCCCATTTGGATGGTTTATCCATCACATACATCCACAACATGTCTTCAATGATTTGATTCACATGTTCAGTCCATCCATTAGACTCTGGATGATATGCAGTAATGAAGTTTATTTTGGTAACTAGTCCTTTAAATAATTCGGTCCATAAATTAGATGTAAATTTTGGATCTCTATCATAAATTATTGCCTTAGGCAACCCGTAAAGCCTAGAAATTCCCCGTACATAAATGTCTGCAATATTTTCTGCTTTGTGCATTGACCTTACTAAAATGAAATGGGCAGAGTCTGTAAGATTATCAACTACAACCATTATGGATTCATGTCCCCTTGTTTTTCTAGGAAAACTAGTAATAAAATCAATGGATATCGTTTCTCATTTCCACTCTAGGATGGGAATCTGTTGTAGCAAACCAAATAGGTATTTATGCTCATCTTTCACCCGTTGGCATTCCATACACCAGACTATATAATTAGCCACTTCCCTCTTTAAACTTGGCTAGTAAAATTGTTTCTTAATTGCAGTCAATGTTTTCTTATACCTGGGGTGACCAGCATATGGTACCCTGTGCATTTCATGTTGAATTATTTCTTTAACTGTGGAGCATCTGGCACATAAATTCTTCATTTATATAAGAGAATATTCTCCGAGCCTAATTCGAAATCTTGGAAGATCTGATGTGTTGCGCCTTGCTGTAAATTATTTTTAATCTTCATATATTGCCAATTTAAATTACCAATTTGTAGACGTTTTCCCATCAAATCAGTTTCGTAACTACTAATTGATGTGACATGCATAACATGTACTCTTCGGCTGAGTGCATCAACCACCCAATTTTCTTTCCCTTTGATATATTTAATTTCAAAATTCTATTATGCTAGCAATTCCAGCCATTGTATTTGTCATGCATTTAAATTTGGTTGTTCAAATAAATTTTGCAATGCATAATGACCAGTCTGCAATTCAAATATTCTTCCCACAAGGTAATGCCCCCACATTTTCAGTGTGTGAATGATAGCTAAAAGCTCCAATTCGTTGGAAGCATAATTCTTTTCGTGAACTTTGACTTCCTAGACTCGTAGCAAATTACCTACCCATTTTGCATGAGAACACCCCCCAATCCTTCTTTGCATGCATTTGTGCACACTAGAAAATTCTCATTTGGATAAAAAAAAATTAATACCAGAGCCCTGGTTAATAAAATTTTTAAATGTTGAAAGGTTGTTTCACATTCAGGTGTCCAAACAAATTTTACACCATTTTTCTGCAAAGAAGTGATTGGATGTGCAATTCAAGAAAACCCTTCAATAAATCTCATGTAATACCCAGCTAGACCCATAAAAGACCTAATTTTGGCAACTTTTTTCAGAGTTGTCCATTCTCTAATAGCCTTAATTTTCTCTAGGTCTACAACTATCCCATCGTCTGAAATAATGTGACCCAAATAGTGGATTTGTCTCTGATAAAATGAACATTTTCTCAGCTTACCATAAAGTTGATGTTCTCATAGTACTTGCAGAACCAATCTCAAGTGTTGTTGATGTTCCTCTTCGGTTTTTGAATATATTAAGATGTCATCTAAGAAGACAATGACGAATTTATCTAAGTATTCCCTAAAGACTCCTTTCATTACACATAAAATCTCCCAGTGCATTAGATAAACCAAACGGTACTACAAAAAATTCATAATTCCTATAATGAGTTTGGAACGTTGTTTTACTGATATGTTCTTCCTTAATATGTAGTTGGTGATACCCAGATCTTAAATCAATTTTGACAAATATTTTTTCTCTGCACAACTGATCAAAGAGATCATCAATCCTCGACAATGGGTATTTATTTTTAATAGTAACTTTATTTAGTTGTTGGAAGTTAATACACAAATGTAGTGTGCCATATTTCTTTTTAACGAAGAGAATTGGAGCACCCCACGGTGATACACTGTGACACATATATCCCTTCTTTAGTAAGTCCTCCAACTGCATCTGTAATTATTTAAGCTCTTCCATACTCATTCTCTATGATGATTTAGATATCGAAACTGCTCCTGGCACTAGATCAATAGAGAAATTTATTTCCCTCCTTGGAGGTAATCAGGGTATTTTTGCAAATACATCAACAAATTCCTGAAGCACTCGGTACTTTCCTATATTAATTTGTTAGACTATATTTGTATCCTCCAAATGAGCTGCAAGGATTTGGCATCATTTCTTAAAATTCTTTTTCAATTGCATAGCTGATATTTCTCCATTGGATATCAATCTAGGAATTCCTTGGACCTGTTTTTGATGTCCTTCATCATCAATACATTTAAAAGACTTATTGTAGCAATCAAGTATTCCATGGTGCTTTTCCAACCAATCCATGCCAATCAAGCAATCATAAGCACCCAACAGAATCACATTCAAGTTAGTTGTTGTTCCCAACCCATTCATTTCAATCGGTTAGGCTCTAATTAATTTTGCAAGCTTTCTCTTCATACCTATAGCTAGATGTACTAACCAAGATTTGGAATATTTAATTTTCTTCAAATTAATTTTTTCCACCATATTCATATTAATATAACTATGGATGGCTCTAGAATCAATTAAAATAGAAATTGGTTGATTGTTTAGCTTATTTTCAACTTCTATCATATGAGCTTGATGGTCCACTTGTCGATTATCCAACGCTGCATAAATTCTTGGAGTGCCTCTGCCCACGTCATCCACAGTAGTTGTCGATTGCATGTCATGCATAGTCCTCACCTTCTTTGCCTTATGAGGCCAATCTCAGAAATGATGATATCCTTTACAACCCCAACATTTAATAGGTGGGGGATGAAGCCTTTTACTTGAAGAATTTCCCCCTTATGGCTGATTAGAGGCTTGGGTTGTTTGTTGGCCCGACTAGAAGTTATTTTTAAATGGCAAGGGTTTGTAACCCTTCTTTCTTTGCTCCATAAAATTCCTTTTCTTATTTTCCAAAGCCTTGTGCAACATGGTCCTATTTTTATTATGCTGATACAATTTTTCTACTTTTCTCATAGTTGCCTCCACAGTTTTTGGTTCGTCATATTTCATCTTATCAACATAAAATGTCGGCAGACCGCTAATGTATCTTTGGACTTTAACATTTTCATCTTTAATAAAATGGACATACCTTAGTAACTCCACAAACCCTCAACCATATACTTCCATGGTCATGTGTCCTAGTTGTAGCTCGAAAAACTTTTGCATTTTTCGTTCATAGTATCTTTCTGATAAATATTTTCTTTGAAAATATTCCTTAAATTTTTCCCAAGCGATCTGCCTTTCATCCAAGTGTTTGCATGCGTTGATTTGTTCCCACCAGAGATTAGCCTTTCCTTTTAGATTATATATGGCCAATCTAGCCTCTAAATTTGAGGAATAATTAAAGAGATATTTTCTCATCTCCAACAACCAAGTTTCTTCTTCCTTCCCTTTCTTGATCTCTCCATTAAAGGTGGGCAGCTTAATTTTTCTCAGTTCCCCTTGCAAATTTTCTCTATCTAATTTTCTACTTGATTTCTTAGTTGGAGACACACTAGGACTGCTACTAGATTCAGATATAGAATATACCCTTTTACTAGTCTTCCTTGATGTGTGGTGGTGTTGTTGAGCATCACTCCTAGAATGTATTTCACTCCCAGTGTCCCTCTCCCTAGTTTTGGCACTGTACTCATATGCTAGTTTTGACTTGGTTTGCTGGCCCAAGTCTCTCTGAAATTGGTTTAGGCTCTGCAAAATTTGGTTATTAATCTATTATTTATCTTTCATCATCTTTTCATTGTTAGCTTTATAGCTGAGCACTTCCAATTTTAGACTTTTGACCGTTTATTCCAAATATTACCCTTTTGGTGGGTCTATACCATGACCATTAGATTCAGTTTCATTATTACTTGGGCTTATATTTGCAGCCTTATGTGCTTCCTCATCACTATAAGGCCTTTGGGCATATTCTAGACTCCTGTCTGCCATTAAGAATTTATTTATTTCTTTATTATTTTGTTTTTCTTCAGAAATTGCACTTGTAGATTTCCCTGCAAGTTTCACCCTAAATTATTCTTGAATTTAAAAAACTGGGTTTTCCAGGTCATTCTCCTTGTCAATAGCTTTCTATTGAATGACTACTTGTGTTATTTTGATACCCGAGTTGAAAATTATGCCTTTGTAAAGATTACAGCCTACTTAATTGTTTCGTCCCTTGAAAATTTCTTCTAGCTTTTCTTCGAAAAATGCAAACCAAATTTATGGGTGCATGGTTATTTTCTACCCATAATTAGCTTTCCAACGACTGGTCATATGCTCAAATCCAATTTACAAACTGAAATCTACGGCCTTTGGAAGATTCACCAATTTCTCTCGATTCCTTCATGCCTAAAAATTTTAAGTGTGCTTGCCCTCAACTAACCTGTACTGCTTGGAATTAACTACACTTTTGTAGCATATGGACTCTCTCCTCTTGTTTGTGTGATTATTTGTGACTAACTTCTCTCCTGAGGCTTCCTCCAACTTTTGGTTGGAAGCAAACTAAATTTTCTAACTCATCCTTACACATGTCCCACATGTCATCCTCTTTGTACAACAACCCTAAGTGTTCATTTTCATATATTACCTTTTTAAACTATATACTACTTTATATAATTTAAAAATGATCTAATTAAT
>APFE030144152.1:0-15557 GCA_000404065.3 Pinus taeda | reverse complement strand
TGACAAGAAAGCGCTAAGTTTCAGAAATCTTAGGCTTGAAAAGGGGAGATAGAACCTTATAGAGAGAGTATGGATTTTCTTTGAGTGAAGCAGATCTTCACCCAAACTAATGACATGAAAAATGATGAAACTAAGAGGTATCAAGCAGATCTTGACCTCTTTTGGGGAATTTAGTTAATAATTTGGGGGAGATGGAGAAAGGGAGTTAGTTATGTCTGTCTTTGAGTTTTTTTCACATAGAACTGCCTGGTGATTGTGTCCTGAGTAGAGATGACACCCTGAAAACATGGAACTGATCAGCAATCAAGATTCTGCAACCTCAAACTACCTACCCAGCCTACTTACCTAACATTTTTTCTTCTTTTGGTTTGGGTGCACTTAGACTTGCAGACCCATCATTTCATTTTTTTCTTTTTTATACCTTTTTATCTACCAACTACCCTTTTCTCTTCCAAGGGCCCAGATTAAGCAGTTGGGCTCCTTTGATTCTCTACCTATCTAAGAATCTGCCAAGATTAAGCTATTTGGACAGATTTTCATCCTCTATATTCTAAAACAGTAAATTAAAACCTAGGGAGACCAAGATTAAGCTGTTTGGACCTCCCTTTAGCTGAAAATTGTACAAAACTGGAATAACTTCTCAAAATTTGGAAAACAGTTAGATGAACTCTGAGTAGCCTTCTTTGCTTGGTGACTGTTTAGCAAATATGGAGCATTGCAGCATGCAAAGTATGACCTATTTGGTCTGTAAAAATGTCAATCATGAAATATGAGTAACCTGCTGCAGCAGGACGCTAACAGTGGCTCCACTTGGGGATGGCTTCTCCTTGTGAGAAGCCAAGAACAACAGGTCATATTGCCTTGTTTCTTTTTGTTATGGTTGTGCTTTGAACTTGTTAGTGCTGACTGTTGGATTGGTTAGAACTTCTGGATTGGGAACAGCTCTTTCCTTCACTTGTGCTGCTGTTAAGCTGCAAAGCACTGCCTGCTTTCTTCTACGTGCTTTAGCATCATGGATTCTTACAAAAAATCAAAACACTGGTATATACAAATATTCTATGTACAAAATAAAACACCGCCTGCTCTTTTTAATCAAAAGGATCATTGTAGTGCTTTAGCATTCGGCCATTGACAAGGCCTTCTTAAGCTGTGCTGCCATCTGGAGATTTGAGAAAGTAGGTATTATTGCCTTGCACAGCGCTGATAATGTACGGACCTTTCCACAGAAAATCGAATTTTGCGTGTTTGGCCTTGTCTTCTCTTCGTGAATCCCATCTTAGAACTTTGCTGCCCACCCAGAAATCCTTTGCTTTGGCCTTCTTATCAAACATATTTTTGAGTTTTTCTTGCAATATTTGAGCTCTGTCGAAGACTTGTTCTCTGGTTTGTTGAAGATGAATGGTTTGATTAACTCTTCTCTACATGTCATTCAGTTCAGCCTGAATTTCTTGCAACAATTTAATAGTAGGAATTCCCAAAGATGAAGGGAACTTGGCTTCCATGCCATATACAAGTTCATAAGGGCTCATCCCAATGGATTTCTTGGTGGAAAGTCTGTCTGCCCACAGAGCATTTGTGAGCTTCGTATGCCAGTTCTTTTTGTTTTCCTCCAGCAGTTTCTTTATGATATTGATGAGGCTTTTGTTGGAAGATTCGACCAAGCCATTACCTTGAGGGTAGTAAGCTGTGGAGTGGCCTAAGGTAATGTGGTATTTATGGCAGAATTTGATCATCATTTTGGATTTGAAAGCAGCAGCGTTGTCAGTGATGATTTTCTTAGGGCAGCCGAATCTAGAAAGGATATTGCTGTCAAGGAATTGGATAATAGTGGAGTCATTGGCTTGCCTACATGGGATGGCTTCAATCCACTTAGTGAAATAATCGGTGGCTGTTAAAATTCACTTGTGTTGGCCTGAGGAAGAGGGATGAATTTCTCCAATGAAGTCGAGACCCCATTGTTGAAAAGGTTTCTCGGTTGAAATGGGCTTAAGGGGCAAGGGCAGTAGTTTTCTTTTCCCTTCAAAGGTTTGGCATTTGTGGCATGAGACAGCAAACTTCTTTACATCTACAAATAGAGAGGGCCAGTAATAACCAGCCCGTAAGATCATGTCAGCCATGGACTTCCAATATAAGTGTCCTCCACAGTCCCCTGCATGGAATTCTTTCATGATGTTGTTAGTTTCATTTATAGTCAAACAATTAAGCAAAATACCTTCATGATTTTTCCAAAACAAAGCACCATCTATGACACAAATTTTTTATGATTTCATCCTTAAAAATATTTTCTTGGTTCTGGACAATCTTGGGGGAGCACACAGGTTTAACAATACAAAGCAAATATCAGCATACCATGGGGATTGCATGAATGTTTCACTGATCTGTGGAGTTGCCAACTCCAGTTCATCGTCCAGTTGATTAATGTCTAATGCTTGGAAGTTTGTTTCGGACATTAGTTTGGCTAACCCTTGTCCTTTTATGAGTTTGGTGGGCTTTATTTCAATGTCGTATTCAAGGATGCTGGTAATCCACTTGCCTCTTTTGCCTTCTAGTCCCTCTTGAGTTAGTATATCCTTTACAACAGCGTTAGGGACATAGGCAATCATGTGGGAGTATAGGATGTAAATTATGAAATCTTTGATAGCTTTGACCAGGGCATAGACCTTTTTTTCCATAATCTGATATTTTAAGGGTGCATCTCTCAAAGCTCGGCTGAAGAAAGAAATTGGCTTTTCATTGCCCTGATCATCTTTCTGCAGAAGGACAGCAACGATAGTGTGTTCAGATGCGAAGGAGAAAATGATAAAATCTTTGTCGAATTGAGGACTGGTGAGGACAGGCGTTTGAGTTAGGGCAGTTTTTATACTCTCAAAAGCCTGCTTGGTTTCAAGAGACCATTTTACCTTGGCATCCTTCTTCAGCATGTTGCTCAGTAGCCTTATTAGTCGGCTAGGTTTGGGATAAATCTCCTTAGGAAATTGATCTTTCCCAGGAATGCTTGCAGTTCTTTTATGTTTCTTGGATAAGGGATTTGAAGGATAGCTTGAATTCTTTCCGGGTCAATTCTAATCCCATCTTTTGATATTATATGCCCTAGAAGCTTGCCTTCCTCAAGGGCAAACAGGTACTTCTTAGGATTCAAGGAAATGCCATATTTCCTGCATGTCATGAAAATTTTCCTTAAGTGCTTAAGGTGCCCTTGGTCGGATTTGGAGAATGGGGTTAGGTCATCAAGGTAAACTACAAGGAAATCGTGTATCTCCTTAGCAAATGCAATATCCATTGCCCTTTGAAAGGTAGCACCAACGTTTTTCAGCCCAAAAGGAATTTTAACGTACTTCAATGTTCCCCATGGTGTGGTAAAGGCTGTCTTGTCCTGGTCATCCGGGTGAACAAGTATTTGATTAAATCCTGAAAATCCATCTAGTAAAGAAATTCTGGAGGAACCCACTACTCTTTGCAAGATATGGTCCATTTTGGGCAACAGGTAGTGGTCTTTTAGAGAGACCTGGTTTAAATTTCTCAAGTCTACACACAGTCTTATCTCTCCTGTTTTTTTCCTGGTGGGAACTAAGTTAGACACCCATTCAGATAATCTGATGGGTGCAACGATACCTGCTTCAAACATTCTCTTTATTTCTTTTTCAATCAAGGGAAGAAGCATGGGGTTGATTCTTCTAAGTTTTTGTTTGAACAGTTTTTGATTTGGTTTTAGGGGAATGGTATGTTGGATCACTGAGGTGTCATAGGACTTCAAGTCCTCATAACTCCAGGCAAATACATCTTGGAATTCTTTGAACAAATCCACATATTTTGGTTTTTGGTCAGGGGGCAGATTTTTGGATAATTTAATCATTCTGGGATGCTCTGCTGTTCCTATGTTGTGTTCTTCTATGGCAGCATTTAAAGGTTCCATATTTGGCTTTTTGGACACATCGTTGTCATCAAACATGTCTTCCAATGGAGTAAGGCCGGCAGGTAGAACATTACTTTTCAGATCAATAAACTCATCCTCCACCTTGGTTGTTTTCTCTAAACAGATTTGTTTTAGTTGTTCTATGTTTGTATTGTTGAAAACAGTTGGGTTAAGGATTTGTTTACCTGTTGTAGCTGTTACAGTTAGGTGGTTTTCTTCTGCTAACTATTGTGAGTCGGCCATGGCATCCATGTCAATGTTTGTGTTGGAAAATTCATTCTCCAAAGTTAAGAAACTGTTAATCTGGGCATCATTTTGAAATACCTACCAATCCTTGACATTGTTAGGGACCGAAGGTCTATGTTTTATTTCAGCGGTGAAATGGTGATTTGGTCCAAAGGGAAGCTTGCATGTGCTAGCAAAGGTTGCTAGATTATGGGCATGAATATTGTGATCTCGTGCAATTTTGGCAAGCCTGAATTCACTGAAGGCATTGAGTAATTCGGTGACAGCAGCTTTGTAAGCTCTCATTCTACTATCATTAGCGACAAAGTTACCTTTTATTTGTTGTATAATCAAGTCAGAGTCACCTAGGATGGAGACTTTAGTAGCTCCCAGGATTTTGAGCAACTTGAGGCCTAAGAGAAGAGCTTCATACTCTGCCATGTTGTTTGTACATCTGAAATTGAGTCTATAGGCATGGTCCTGTGCGTGATTATCATGAGTATTGTAAATCCACACTCCAACCCTGCTCCTAACTTGTTAACCGAACCATCAAACTCCAAATACCATGTGACTTCTTGTTTGAGGTTTGTATAGAGAGTTTTAGTTGTTTGAGGATCGGGCAGACTTACAATTTCAGTTTCGGGATGTTCTTCTTGCTGTTTGTTGTTTGCCTTGACTGTTGAGACAATTTCAGGGGTGTAGGCAACTGATTCCTCATTGACGTACGTTCCTTGCTCCAAAGATAACGGCTTATCATCGGTTGGAGGGTTGCTGTTATCATTAAATAAAATAAAAGAATCCATATCAGAATGGATTGAGTAAATTGGAAAATTTTGGGGTTTTTCCTCACTGCTTACCACATACTTCATTAACGTTTCTCTATATAGTCTCTTTGGTTGCCCAAAGACAGATATAGTGGCATAAGAGAGGTCGAGTTGAAGGGATCATTGCAATTTTTCTCCCCACGATCTGGATAGGAGCATGCCATACTTTGTGGGAATGTCGGAAACTACTACGTCCATTAAGATTGTCTTGTTGGGGAATTGGACTAGAGAGACACAAAGGTCTTTGATCAAGCCTAAACATTTGACTTGACTTGAGTCAAAGGAATACAGATCTTTGTATGGTCTTGTGACATCAAGGTTCAACCTTTCCATTACATCTTTGGGCATAAGGTTATGTGAGGCACCTGAGTCAAACATAGCATTATGCAGTATTTTGTCATGTATGTGCAGATTGACATAAAAAGGTGGAACAGGTCCATATGTTGTTTTTCCGTTAACTTCTGGACCGAACAGTAGTTCAGGGGTATCATCTAAAACGTTTACATCATCCCTTACTTCTGGTAATTGAAGTGACCTTGAATTTGTTGTCTGTATACATCATGTTTGGCAAGTTCTGAGAGGGGAATGGAAATCTTGAACTTTCCAATCTCTGCTTCTAAACTGAATGGTTTTTCCAATGAGTTCTTGGCATTGATAGTGGTGAATTTCTCTTTTTCAGGCATACTCTCTATGTTTTCTTTTGGAATGTCTATGTCATGATGCATGACAGTTTGTGGTATTTCTGTTTTGGGAAGATTTTTGGGAATGCTATTCAGATCTTCTTTTGGGAAGGAAGGAGGTAGAGGTTGATCAATAGGAGAGTGTGTGTCTGTTACATCGTCCACAGTTACCTGATGAGGGTTTGGGACCGAGCTGTCAGCTGATTGCTTGTTGGTGATATTTCCTTTACTTTTGTTGAGCTGTTTGCTATCTTTTGTTCTGCTAGATGGGGGAACATCAATGGTCCTTGTTCTTAATTTGTACTGCTTGTGTACCTCGTACACAGCGGTATCATAGCCTTGTTTAAAGTCGAAGGACTCTCCCGACTTGGCGTGAAATTGTTTTGCATCAGGATATGGTCGGTCTTCTTCTGTAAGAAAGATTTTCTGTTCATTTTCTGAATCTATCAAGTTCATATGAGTCCCATCTGTGGGCTCAGTGGATGTAGATGCCTCCGCATAGTTTTCTTGAAAAGGAGGCCTATATTCATGGTCGGGACTGGCCTTCCAACGTTTGTGTTTTGAGTTTTTCTGAAGTTCGGGTTCCTTATGGCATTGGGTTGTTGACCCTCCCATGAAGTTTTTCTCTCAACATGGTCTACTCTGTCTCCCAGCCTGTGGATGCCACTGATGATAGCATCTAGCTTCTGATCGAAGGCCAAGGGTTCTTCTTTGAAAGTGGTTCTTCTGTTTCTTTTAGCAATTAGATTTGCTTCCACACTCACTGCAACATCTTGCATTTCTACAAGGCTTTGAGGGGCTCTTTCCCTTAACTGATATGCCATCTCAGCATCAAAGCCATCCGGGAATTTGTATAAAGTGAGATCAAGTGGAGGTCTTAAATTTTGTGGTATTGCATTGTAAACATTGTTAAATCTTGCACAGTAATCCAGAACTATTTCCTGAGGTCCTCTTTTGATAGTATCATACTCAGACAGTATGTGTAGGGGATCTTTCTTTTTCTCCCATCTGTTAATAAATGCCTGGGATAAGGCTTTAGGGTTTAATATAGAATTGGGTGCAAGTGCCATAAACCAGGTTCTGACATCACCGGTCAAACTTTGGACAAAACTCTTCATTCTTACACTCTCATCATCAATCTCATAACTCTCGAAATAATCTTGCATTTTCTTTGTATGTTGTAGGGTGGTGTAGGAGGTTGCGCCATCAAAATAGGTGATTTTTGACTGGTAGTCTTGAGGCATAACCCCGGGATTAGCAGGAAATTGCAAGGGCACATATCTAGCCATGATGATGGGGATAAGCGGAACAGCTAGAGCAGCGGGGATAACAGGAACAACCGGGGTAGAAGGAGTAGTAGTGGTAGTAGGAGTATGGGATGGAGGTGTAGAGGAGCTGCTTGGAGAAGGAGGTGATGAACCAGGGGAACTTGGGGTTGATCGAAATAAAACTTTGACAGGGGTTGGAACACTGCTTGGCTAAACTTTTTCAGGGGTCGCAGCAGTTGGGTCTTCTTTTTGCTTTTGTTTTCTAATTACCTTAGGAATTAAATTTGGATTTGCAAAAACAGCTGGGCTATTTGGATCAGGATTTGATCGTGTATTACGCGTTTGCTTCTTAGGAGCCAGCTTCTATTCTATTTTTTGGGAACTTTTTCTAAAAAACACAACAACACAGGTCGGCCTAGACCTTCACAAGTTGGTTTCTTCCTCTGTGGGGCTGCAGACTGGTTTAGTGAACTTATCTGAGGAGTTCCCCGGCGGAGTCACCATTATGTTATCACTCAGGTTGTTCCTAATCTCCTGTAGGGATACGGCCGAGGTAACCACAAACCAATCTTTGGATTGCAGATTCTAGCCCACCTGCAATCAGAGAGGGCTCTCTCTTAATGATTCAACTTTGTTGATGATTTAAGGCTAGATTTTGGCTCAGGGGTTTTTGTTTGTGTTTGGATGGAAGGAAAATGCTTTCAGGCAGAGAGGCAATTTATGAAGTGATAAGTTTCAAACCATTGGGCATGGAGTCACGGGTTAGGATTATCAGTGTGTCTTTCTGGTCATAAGAGAAATAATGAAGCAGGATAGTTGCTCATAACACAATCTTCAGACTAAAAGGGTGAATGATGTATAAGGAATGAGAGGCACTTAAGAATCTCTCATTTAACTTAACAGAGGGACAGATGATCTGTATCTAGGGGCAATGAAGAATCCCTGGATAACAGTCTTGATTTAAGACAAACATAAGCCATGTGGAATTCATATTTATGCTTAAACAGAAGAAAACATAAAGAAACAATAGAAATCGAGCATAGAGTGTATTTAAACAAATTCTAAGCTAATCTTTCTTTCTGCTGTTTAAGAGCGTTATTCATGAATGAAAACAGAGGTAAGAAACACTTATTGAGTCATGCAACAGTACAGGAATTCCATAATCACTCTTCAACCAGTAAACACAGTGAACAATCTGTTCTCCAAGGCTCATAAGCAGTCTTTGATTATAGAAACTTATTAGATATTACAGTGCGAGTCTCTCCCGGAGCAAAATCAGCTAGAGATAGCTTGTTAACAAATCAATCAACCAACCAACCAACCCCTAATACAGTGTTTAGGGTTGTTTTTTATAGTGAAAATATCTCGAACTTATTTATTACAATTGACCTAAAACAGGTCTGCAAAGAGCTTTCTAAACCTAAACTTGTGCCAAAATTAAGTGCAAGTAAATATCTATTGAAATTATGTCAGAGGTAGCTGGATCAAAAGGAGTGCAATGTGGCCCTTGGAGCCTTGATGCAGTACTGTTGGAATAACTGTGCTTTGGGATATGTAGTTCTGTTCTGGTGTGAGTTAAATGTGCAATAACCATGATTTGAGAGTTTTGAGTGGCGTCGCCTTCTTTTTTGACTTTGCTGGAAGGTCTTTAATTTTCTCCTGCTTTGGGCTGCTGTTAATATCTTCGCTGATACTCTTTGCCGCTACATTGATGGTCTCCGCCGCTTGCTGATACTCTTTGACATGCTTTTTCCCTGTTGATTTGATCTGATACTCTTTAATCTCTGTCTCTGGTCTCTTCCTGTCTTCAAATTGGTTTAATTTGGCAAAATCGGGCAATTTCGAGCTTTTTCAGTGCAAAATGGGCCAAGGAATCAAAAGATTCCCTAAAGATTCCCCAAAATGGCCTATTTCTCGTAGCGATGCGCAATTAGCGCATCGAAAACTGCCTCCGTTTCTCATTCCGGAGCTCCGAAGCACGATTTTTCCTCTTGCGCGAATTTTCGGTTTTTTGGCTGCTGACGTCAGCAGTGGGGTCCTTGGGTACGGATGTGACGTCAGCATGCTGACGTCATCAAGGTGACGTGGCAGTACGGTGGGGTGACGTGGCAGTATGACGTGGACCGGGCGCAGGCAGGGCGAGGTGACGTGGAGGCGACCTGGCAGGATGAGGTGGCACTCTTGTTATGTGAGGGGAGGGCGGTTTTCCCTGTGCGTCGGACCGCCTTTGGTATGGAGGTGGTTTCTGTAAGGGGCGGCCCGATGCAATGGGAGGCCGCCACCTGTCCCGGTGTACGACGGGAAAACCGTCGGACATCGGGTGGTAACCTACCATCGTAATCAGGCACGCGATGCGATCAAGGACCGTCGGATTTGGGGGAGACGATCCGACGGTGGACGGGAAAGGGAGTTGCACGGGGTTTAGCTAAGGTGCGCGTGCGTTAAATGCTCAATTTTCCGCGACGCGTTGGGTTTTTAACTTTAGAAAATGGGTGAATTTGTTTGCGCTGTGATAATTTATCAAACAAACATTGATATTTTTCACAGAAGAATGCGCAGGGAGGGTTATTTAGCATTTGAGAATGGTTTTCTTAGTGTTTGGAAGGGGTCCATACACTTGGGAGTGGGAATTTTTGCAGAGGGAGGGTTCTTACTAAAGTCCAGGTGACTTAGTAATTCCCAGTGAAGTATTTATGGTTATATTTCAATCAGGGGGAGGGGATATTTACATAAGGGGATTGTCTACATAGTTTTAGTATGGGGATGGAAAAATATAGGGAGTTAAATAATAATGTGAGTAGTTAATATGGAGATGACAAGAAAGCGCTAAGTTTCAGAAATCTTAGGCTTGAAAAGGGGAGATAGAACCTTATAGAGAGAGTAAGGATTCTCTTTGAGTGAAGCAGATCTTCACCCAAGCTAATGATATGAAAATGATGAAACTAAGAGGTATCAAGCAGATCTTGACCTCTTTTGGGGAAATTAGTTAATGATTTGGGGGAGATGGAGAAAGGAAGTTAGTCATGCCTGTTTTGAGCTTTTTCACATCAAACTGCCTGGTGACTGTGTCCTGAGTAGAGATGACACCTGAAAACCTGGAACTGATCAGCAATCAAGATTCTGCAACCTCAAAACTACCTACCCAGCCTACTTACCTAACATTTTTTCTTCTTTTGGTTTGGGTGCACTTAGACTTGCAAACCCATCATTTTAATTTTTTCCTTTTTATACTTTCCTATCTACAAACTACCCTTTTTTCTTCCAAGGGCCCAGATTAAATAGTTGGGCTCCTTTGATTCTCTACCTATCTAAGAATCTGCCAAGATTAAGCTGTTTGGACAGATTTTCATTCTCTATATTCTAAAAACAGGAAATTGAAATCTAGGGAGACCAAGATTAAGCTGTTTGGTCCTCCCTTTAGCTGAAAATTGTACAAAACTGGAATAACTTCTCAAAATTTGGAAAGCAGTCGGATGAACTCTGAGTTGCCTTCTTTGCTTGGTGATTGTTTAGCAAATATGGAGCGTTGCAGCATGCAAAGTATGACATATTTGGCCTGTAAAATGTCAATCATGAAATATGAGTAACCTGCTACAACAGGAGGCTAACAGGTACTTCCCACACAATCCTTAGAATCTAGTCTCGGTGTCTATAAAGAGGGTGATCACTGCCAACACTAGAAGAAATCCAAGGGTGGTAATGTTGGAAAATGTACAGTGGCATAAGATAACTTAGAGTATTTGTTGAATGAGAATCTCAGGTTGAGAAGAGAACTTGTTATGGTGAAGCAATAGGTAGAACATCTTGCAGTAGAGAACCAATAGTTGTTATCACATAACTTCAATGCCACAAAATGGCATTCAACCATGAAAGAAGATTTGGGGCCAATGGAAGATACTATGGCACGACTAGATGACGAGATGATACTTATACAATAGGTCATGGTTCCTCTCATTGGCATTCAGAGGTATGCACAGGAATTAGTGAAACTCTTGAAGATAAAAAACCAAGCAGTTGATCAGATGTAGGAGTGGGCTGCCAAATATCTGAATTAACCGCAATATTTGGAAAGGAAGGATAAGGTCTCTACAGAAATAGGAAAATTTTAGTTGAAACTCCACCCATAGAATTACTTGCATTTGGGAGCACAATCAGTTAGCAATATGGCTGCCGACAACTAGATGCATAATGGGTTTGAGTCTCTAACATAGAAGCACGAGATTCCCACCATCATATCTCTAGAAGAAATCAGAGGCAGGGAGGTCATCTTCTTGGAGATCCAAGAATAGATTGAACAAACCAAGCAGGAAATGGAATGGGAAGGCTTGGAGGTAACCAAAGACATTATTCAACAATATTCCTTTGCACCAGTGAAAGCGCACATGAAGCTCTCATGGATGTGGAATAATGTACAGTTAAGATCCTAGAACATACCGATGGGGCTATCGGAGGTGAAGATGTGCTATAAAGGAGACTTTTCAATCCAAGTCAAAGCCACCACGAACGATTTCAAAGCATGGCACACTTACATTACAAGTGAACTCCATGAGGAAGAAGATAAATTATCTATTTGATGAGTTTTTTTCCATAGTCATTTTTGTCTTATTAGGCCACCGTCTCATTCTTAAATTGTCTTATGTAATAAATTTTATGAAATGAAGTCCAACGGACACATGTAGAATATGAAAATCCATACATTGTAATGTAAAGAGTCATGTAGTGAATATGAATCGTCATAGGAATTGAAGAGTCAAGAGGAAGCTCAAAATTCATTTTAATTGTTATGAATAGCTCCTCATAACTCAAGCATAGGGATTTTAGGAGCCATGGCTTATAGAAGGCTTTATATTCTAGAGGTCTTGCCTTGGCTTCTCTTGTAAGACGTAGGATATAGATCATTCTTTGGTGAAGCAATTTGTGACTTTGTATTCCACTATTGGATACAATGATTCATCCATGTAACAGTTTACTTGGGATCTTACACTTTTAATCAAAAGTTCAATGAGCTGACATTCTTTCATACATGTGTCATAGATGTAGTTGGACTATTCTTGCTATGTTTAAGGTATATTTTCCTTTATTTACATACTAAGTTAATGAACTAATTTGTTGCTTAGTTATGGATATTATTGAATGAATGATGGTATGCTTTAATGATTGTTGTTTACTATGTGGACTAATTTGTAAGTACTCAGCAAGCCTTTCTCTTTATTCCCTAGTCCCCCTTTAGGATAGTACTATTAATTTTATAATTGATGGCTCGTTTCTCTCACCTACCATGGGTATACCTTGTTAGAGTCTTATAGTCGTAGTGATCAAAATTACTCTTTTCACTATTGATTATAGTCTTAGGTAAAATTATAATATTTTCAAATTAAATTTGACATCTATCTTGGTTGGAAAAGGGTCTTGAGTCAATGTCTAAATGTATAATGTATATTCTACTCCCATCACAAGCCTAAGGTCATGTTTATCATCAAAAGTATCATCAAAAAATCTCGTGGGTCTTTTGAGGTCATTTGCTGCACACAGAGACAATTTTACTTGAAAATCAGTTTCTAAAGTAATGGGCATGCAATTTACAAAACTGAAAGAGGTTTTTGTCAATAAAAGACAAAAGAAATGAAACCTCCTTAAGTTTATGCACATGTGTTATGATTGGGGAGATATGCAATAAGATTTAAAGCTTATGTTCAAAAAATCAAATTTTGAATTTGTTTTACTGTTTTAGTCATTTTATTTTGGCACTCTTTTATAACAGAGGGAAAGGAATTTTAAGAAACCCAAGGCCATTTTTGTCAAGAACGAGACAATATCAAAAACCTCTTTCAATTTCTTCATAGGTGTCGTGGATTGGAATATTTGACTAGATCCTTACAGCCTAGTTTTACAGATTTAAACATTTAATGATTTCCTGTTTTAGAAATGATTTTGTAGCACATATTTCTAGGTGATGGAGATGAATATGCAAAAACGGAGAGAGGTTTCACTACAAAAAAAGCTAATATACAAAAAAAATCCTTCAGTTTTGTAATATATTTCATCATTAAAAATATATGAGTTAATATTCGACCACTATTTTCATAATTTCGGTGGACCCTATTCCTAGAAGGGAGTGCCAAATTTAATGCAACTGTTTCTATCTTTAGGGAGATGCTTGAGCTCGACTCCCTTAGTACAGGGATGAGCTAATTATATGTATTTCATGAATTTCAGAGTGCAAAAGGTTGGATATTTGAAGCTTTGACATTTTGGAATTGGTGTACTTGATTTTTTGGTAGAATTAATATATTGTTGCAGCTATGTTTCTGGGATTCATGTGTTGTGGTCAGTGACATTATTTTCTTCAGCTATTCTTATGAATTTGATTTTTATAGGTTTCTAGAATCTATATATATTTCTTCTTGTGTTAATCTCTTAAGTTTTAAACGGAATTCAGTGCCAGAAAAGTTATGCTTTGTTTGAGGTTATCATTTAAGTGTTTTTATCTTCCAAACAAGTGAATTCATGCATGTATGCTCAGTTACTTCCTTCTATCTAATTTCCTCATCACCATACTACTATGACAAATCCATTTGTGTCGTTGATTACATCTATCTTGCCTCATTTAAATGACTGCAACTAATCTTTTGATCTATTTGGCCTGGTTCCTAAACCTATTGCTTCATATCCAACAAAACCCTACTGAGCTGATAACTAGCCTAAAACCCTAGTATTCTCCAGTCACTTCCATTCGCTGTGAGGTTAATTTTAGAGAGAGCCCTTTCTGATTTTGCAGGGCTAGCCTCCTAGTCCAAAGTTGGTCTAAGGTTACCTCTTTGGTTTCCTTTCTCAACCTTGGGAAACTAAGGAGTGCTAACATTTTGGCATTGTTGTCGAGGATCGAAACAAAAGTTAATCTTCTCCGAGAAAGATTGTTCACATTGTAGATCTGATTATTGATGGTGTACAATAGTCAAACATATGAAAGTTGAAACATTCACCTGGCGACTCCAACTTAACCCAAAGACTCCACTGGCAACAGGATCCAGAAATCGAAATGAGTTCTCAATCCAGAAGGTATGCTCCTATGCATCGAGATCATGTTCTGGGCTTTCCAAACCGTATGCCTCAGGTAGATTGGAAAACATACTTGCTAAAATTCAGAGATGGAAAAGGTGATGATGCTACACTTCATTTAATAAGATTTCATATGCATGTGTGTAAGTTGAGGATTAATTTTCATGAAGATTGTTTAATGAAGATGTTCATGATCACATTAGAAGAAAGAGCACGATTTTGGTATGGAAGCTTTCCTCCTGCTTGTATCTATTCTCTCAAGGATTTTCACTTAGTATTTTTTTTAGAAGTATAGAGAAGTCTATCCTTCTTTTATTTTGATTGAGGATTTTTTTGATCACTTTGAGAATTTTATTCAAGAGCTGGAAAGTGCTTATGGAGATGAAGAGTTTATGGATGATGAACTCTTGGATGCTTTGAATGAAAACCCTTTTCACCACCAAAAGAAGATCATGGATTTTACCCTGAATGACAGCGAACTTGAGAAGAATTCTTCAAAAGATGACAGTGATCTTCCATCAAATGAAGTTGATAATAATTTTCAGCAGTCTTGCCAATATTCAAGAGATTAAGATATATATAAAGATGTTCTTTCCAGCTGCCCTTCATTCCTTTCCTCTTCTGAGTTTTTAATTCAGGAAGAAATATGTGCAGAGCAAAATTTTGAGTTTGCTTGTATAGAAAAACTAGAGTCATGATTTATCCGTTGAGGTCAAAAACAGTGTACAACAGGTTTGTTGTCTTGAGTTTGATGAACATGTTCAACAACCTTAAAATGATAAAGATATAGAATTTTTTCAAAGCATAGAAAATTCTTTCTCTAATATACATGAAAATCCACTTGTAGATATTTGTGTTGATGTTGATTTGGATACCTCAACTGAATATCTACAAGAACATACAAATCTTGGCTCTGATCTGGATGGTATGGAAGTTCACATTGTTGCATTTCCATTTAAGAAGGATCAACCAAATGAAGAAGAACAATCAACCATTATATTGGAAAGCATCTCCCTTCTTTTTGTTGATCAACAAGAGGTAATGTTTCATGATTTTCAAGTCCCTTTGGGAAGTCTTTTTCAAGCATCAGAAAACATGGATATTGTTTTGTTCACCAACATAGGTTTTGGACTCAAGTATCATTTTGAGTTTCCATCTTCTAAATCTTTCTTTATGCCTGGTGGAGCTGAACACGAGCATCATTCAAGTAGTCACGTACTTGATTGGTTACACTGGATCTTCGACTTCACTTGATTACATCATTTATCGATTAGTTAGAGTAGGAAAGGTGTTATTAATATGCTCAACATTCTAAGCATCTTTTTCAGTGTCAATTTCCAGTAGAGTTTGTCGTTGATGGTACAATTCAATGTTCAGTTTAATTTGAGTCAGTTTTGTCATGCGGAAAGAGTTATGTTTGCGGACAAACCTAACCTCCCTAGGAGTCTAAGACTCTCTAGTGACAAACAAACCAAAAAAGAGCAATCCTTCTCTAAATACACATTATTCTATGAGAGATCAAGTGTTTTCCGATCTTACCTTAGGTCCAAACGCTTGTTGTAGTAGTCCAGCCTTGCTGATCCAGATG
>APFE030144149.1:0-11444 GCA_000404065.3 Pinus taeda | reverse complement strand
TTGAAATGTAATGTATGGCTTTGTTGCAGGAATTAACCCCTACACTCTAATGCCTTTGGTCTTTCCTGTTTGCCTATTTTCCAGTTCCATGTTCACCCTTCCTTGAAAGCTCAAGCTTATGTGAAGTTTTCACCTACGTACAAGACCGAGCATGTTAGCCATCTGGAGCCTATTCCGTGAAATGAGTTGCCAAGCCAACCCTAACGAGTGACAGGTGTTAGATTTAGGGTTCTCCAAATGTAAGGCTAGGATCGTCTTATAGTTTTCAATGAAGATTCCCAAGATGAAAACAAAGAACAAATACCCCGCTTTTAGCAACTTAGGATATGTTAAAAGGGACGATTACATCTGAAAACGAAACCCTACAATAAGACCTCTGTAACAAAACTTTGGATAAAATTTTTGTTTGACCAAATGTTTTTTAAAAATATTGGGTAAATAGATCAGTCCACCCAAATTAATATGATACTCCAAAAACTTTGGTTAAAGGCCAAACTTCGCTTAAAAGCAAGTTTGACGTCGACCCCAAAGCTGAATGGCCAATGAAAACCATCGAAAAATATTTAAATGATTTTAAAAATTCACTTTTTGCGTAAAATTTTGGTTAAAGTATTGAATAGCGGTTGATATTTAAAAAGTCAAACAAAATTAATTCTTAGTCAAAATCTTCGGCAGGTATAATAATTGATTGCACCAATAGTGAAACCAAAGAAGAGAATTGAAATGAAGCAATAAGCACTATGTATTTACATCAAAAAAGCTATGGGGAATATGCACTTAAAATAGTTCAAAAATAATCATTTAGTGATTAGCATCTTCCAAAACTCAGTCACACCGGTGACAAAAGCAGCACCAGTGGACATCAATAGGGTAATGTTCACGATACTTAACATTTTCAAGCCAATTCCTTGTGGTTTTTCTTCCTGATTCTCTCAAATACACATGTAACAATTATTTGACATCTGCTTTCATTCTTTCCAACTCACATACATGTTCATCAACAAAAACAAGATGAAACCCAATTTTTTTGTCAAATAGCATGTGAATATATGAAATGAAACTTATTGGTTCAGCAATAAAATGAACCATGACATAAAATGAACATAGTTATTTTTCATATCTACAATGTCGTAAAAAAAACAAAAATAAAACAAACACACAAAAAAAATATAAACCTACCCTTATAGGAGGAATAAAACTAAAAACCATTAATTAACTAAAACAAAAAATACATCCAAAATTTACCTGGAAAAAAAAAGAAAAAGAAAACAAATTGCACAATATAACTTGTTGAATAGAAACAACACCAGATCAAGCATCCACTCATGTGATTATTTCCAAATATTCAATATGCTAACTTTAACACTAAAAGACATTAACAAATAACTAGATAAAGAATATAAAACATCCCTACAATATCCCAAGGCATCTCTATTTCCACCCTGGGTGGATGAGAATCCACTTCCAACCCAAATTTGAGGAAACCAACTGGAACAGATAATTTATTGGCCCGCATGAAATTTGATGGGGGAATTGATTATTACAGGATGATTTACCAATCAAACATAGTTAATATATTTTTGAAAACAGTACATCTTTCGTTAAAGCTCAAGAAACACAAATAATTGAGTTGATTAAACCAGTTATATTATTTTGAAATTCCTACCCTGTAATTCAAAAACAAATAAATGAGTCGATTAAATCAGTTATAATATTTTGAAATTCCTGCTCAAACCCCTTTAATGAACCTACTTCGTATAGCAATTGATAAAAAATTATTATAATCAAGTCAATGGCAAGTTGGATTGAATTATTTTATTTATAATTTCACAACACTGTGTTTGTGTTTGCGATGAGAGATTCAGATCACAAAACGGAAGCGAGCAGCCGGCAGAAATTCCTGTGAAATCTTGGAGGATTAAGGTAGTAGAATCCGATCTATTTGAGTTTTGATTCCATAATTAGAATGGCATCATCGTCAGAGGTGGCCCTGTTAAAAGAGGTGGATGATCTGAACAAGCTGGAGAAAGAGGTGAACCAGGCGCTTCAGTGTGCATCCAAGGGCACCCTCACCCCTCCCAAGCCCATATCGTTGGCGTCGCTTCCTCTCCCGCAAACCCCTCTTACTGAGAAGGCCACTGCCTACGCCAAATCGTGGCTCGACTCCGCCGTCTTCCTCCACAGCATGCGATCGTACTATTTGGGGACGGCCATAGCCACGGTAAATTTCCCTCATTGGCATTGGGATACGGAGATGTTCTATTTGGCATCGATGCTCCACGACCTGGGTCTCACATCCGTGGCCATAGAACAGACACCGCTTTCCTTTGAGTTCCACGGAGGGTTGCTCGCCCGGGAATTTCTGCTTCGCGAAGGAGCGCCGGCGCGACTGAGCGATAGCGTGGCGGAGGCCGTTTTCAGGCACAAAGACAACATATGCGAGACCTTTGGACACTCGCCGGAGAATGCGTTGCTCATCTTCGGAACCCACCTTGACGTGTACGGCGCATTCAACCCTCTCATCCACGCGGACACCGTCCAGGAGGTGGTGAATGGCTTTCCCAGAAATAATTTCGGCAATGAGTTTGCAGATTTGCTCATTCAGGAAGTGACGGTCAAGCGCTTCTGCACGGCGGCAGGTGGGGTGCAGGACTCAGGGTTTCTCAGTAAAATCAGAAACAATGCAGTGTTTGCAAAATATGATCATGAATCACCGTGATATCTATAGGTATGGTCATATCTCTATGCGCAAGAGATTGCAGGTTTCATCCAGTCATGGTGGGTTCATAGGAAATTCAGGTTTGTTTTTGAAGTTAAGAATTCATATCTAATATGTAAAAGTTAAAACAATGACGAGTGGTTTTTTTGGTTTTAAAGCGATTTTCTACCATGATATTAAATAAATGTATTTTCATATTTTCTGGATTTCTGGGAAGTTGGAAGATTAAATAAATGGTAGTTGTTTTTGTGATTTTTAAAGATTTTCTGGAATATGTTAGAAAAATTTGAGGTGAAATTTTGATTTGTATTATTTAAACTAATTGTTTTGATTGTATATATGGATACATCCTGAAAAGTTTTTAGGACATTTTGATTGTGTAGGGGTTACCCATCAACCTTGTGATTTCAATAAATTCCTGCCTGATTTTAGAGATATTAGACAGGAAAAACCCACCAGGAAAATATTCCAAAAAGTCTTAAGAAAAGACAACTCCAAATAAATGTATTTTGATATTTTCCATATTTTTGTAGAAATAGAAAAATAATTTAGTTATTTATTTATATGGTGAAAAAATAGCTGGAAACATCATTATTGATTGTTATTTCCAAATGCAACAGATCTATTGCTGATATTCATAGAAAAACATGTCATTAGAGTGATCTACTGTTGGTCCGTAATGGGCATACTTTCAATCTTACTAGAATCTTCTTTGTCTTAGGTCATTAACCTATTTCCTTATGTCTAATAAAAAAAATCCTTAACTAAACAAAAACAATTCTACTCAATTATCTCCCTCATACTTAAATGTATAATAAAACAACAATTTTATAAAATTTATTTTACATATTTTAATAACAACTACTTAGAATTTGGAATTTTTAGTCCGGAACCTATCTTTATATTTAAGAGGTTTTTCATCAATAATAATAAACTTGTTGGTCGCTTGTTTGTCCCCATATGTAATGAATGAGTGATAACTCTGCATTCAACCAGGGGTAGCTGTCTAAATGGTGTTCCTCTGCTCTTCATTAAGGTTTATTTATATTTTCTAATCTGGGATGAGAACTAAACTCAAGTTCAGGTCTAAGGCTAAGGCCAAATGGCAATGGATAACACAGAATGAAATAATATTGACTTAAAATAAGTCAAAATTAATGCCACCACCCTGCGGGAACAACTCCTGTCAGGTTTTTGCAAATGTCTGCAATCGGATAAATGGCTGGTTTTTGCAAATGTCTCCCAGTGGATTTTAATGCCATCGATTTTGAGAGGCTCACAAACAGATAAAACACAGCATTCTAGCTCCAAGTGAATACATATAACAAAAATGCTATAGGGTAGGGTATTTATTGGCAAAGGCTACTAGTTTACAAGGTAAAGGGACTAGCAGTCTAGTACTAGCTACTCTGGAACATGTTTATTAGCTGTATTTCATTTTTTTTTACTCAAAGTTGAATTATATTTTTTTACTCTAAAGCCAACTTGTATTTTTTATTTTTATTTTTTGATATAAGCGATTTTTTTTTAATATAATGTTATCAAACACAACATGACCATATCTCCTATATATTGGGTTATAAAGTATCTTCCTACTCTGGGTGCAATTAAATCTATGAAAATATATTGACATTATGATCCGAATAAGATCATCATAGTTTTTGTCATCCATCGTGATCCATTTGGAGTGGAAAAAGAGGAGGAATCAGCTCATGGGACCGTTTTTACTGGTGAGACTCAGTTTGGCGAAACAGGATATGAAACCTTCCGGGAGCGTTTTGAGGGATCAAACAATGTTTTTTGGGGTTAAAAATTTATTCGCCCACATCCACATCCACCCTAAGTTGAAATTATATTCCTATGAGCGTAATTACATGTCATAAAAAACTAGATAAAATTACAATCCCTCCATTCCCTTCCCTCCCTACCTGTCCCTCTCATCATTCGTCACACTATAATATGACTCGCGAGTTCATGGGTGTCGTGCTTTTGGAGATATATCAATATTTCTAACTATTTAACGATAGACCACAGGTGGGTAGATAAAATATTTTGTGAGGTATCTACATACCGAGAAATTGATTTGTGGTGGTTAAAGTTATTAAATTTAATGCATTTTCTTATTTCAAGCCTTTAATTTTTAAAAGTTGTTATGTAGTTTTTGTTTAAATAATTAAAATTAGTAATAACATTTTCAAATATCCAAATTCAAATTAATAATTAAGTAATAAAAATGATAATTTTTTTTTTTTTTTTTTCAATTCTAAAAATAATATTTTAATGATTAAAAAATAAAAAAATATTATTTAAAATATTAAAATTTATTTTAATATAAATATTTATTAAAAAAATTAATTTTATTAAAAATATGAAAAAGAATTTTAGCAATATAGTTTCGTTATTATTTAATGATTAATATATATTTTATATTGAAACCTGTTATGAAAATTAAAATTGTGATAAGTTTGTAAATTAGATGAGTCAACTGTTCATAATAATTAATATTAATAAATAAATAAATAATAAAAATAATATATTGAATACCTTTTTATAAAATTAAATTAATAAATAAATTAATATAATAAAATAAATTATTCATAAATTATTATTATTTATTTTTAATTTTTATATAACTTAATATGCAACCACACACTAAATTTAACTATGATTTGAATATCAACACACTCTGTAATTTTAGATAAATCACCATACAAAAGTCAATTAGCTAGTCATTCATCACACAATCATATAAAACATATTCCCTTAACAATCAATCAAATTTGTTATATATATATATAAAGCAACACGATATTTTGAAATTCCTACCATGATCGCCAAACCCTTTTACCGTGGTTTTTATATAGTTCACCTTTAATCCTACTTTCTTTACTTGATCAAACCTTTCTTCCCTTTGCGCCTAGATTCACATGAACCTTCGGATAACTATTGAAAGAGAATTAGATTGGGGTTTCATGGAATGTCTGCTCGCAAAGATCGGTCTCAAGTCAAAAAACATCCGATGGATAATGGCATGTATTGAGAATGTGAACTATGCGGTTATTGTTAATGGGTTTCCCACTCACTTTTTTCAAGCCGAGAGAGGCCTGCGAAAGGGATGTCCTCTCTCGCCTCTTTTGTTCATCCTGACCATGAATTCTCTAAGTATCCATATCAACAAAGCGGTGGCTGAAGATAGATGTAAACCCATAAAGATATGCAGGCACATATTCTGTTCACACAACCTCTTCGTAGACGATGTTCTCTTATTTGCAATGCTCTATAGATCATCGTGGATTTGTTTAAAGGATATTCTGGACAGATTTCAAAGAGCTTCCGGCCTCTTTATAAACAAAGAAAAATCTCTGCTATATCATAATGATGTCGACTTGGAGAGAGTGAACTGGATTTCTCAGCTCTTTGGTATTGAATCCATATCACTCAAGCATGGCCTCAAATTCCTTGGCTTCCACCTTAAAACAAATGGTTACTCCAAATTCGACTGGCTCTGGTTGACAGAAAGATTTTTCAAAAAAATATCTGTATGGGAATACAGGAGCCTTTCCTTGGCAGGCAGGGTCACACTTTCACAAGCTGTTTTATTGCAGATGGCGGTTTACTGGGCAAATTTTTTCTTCCTTCCGGTAAGCATAATCCAAAAGATGACCTCGATCACGACAAATTTCATTTGGGGAGGTAGCTCTGAACAGTGGAAGTTTCACCTATCTAAAATGGACATAATTTCTTTGCCAAAGAATCTGGGGGGCTGGGGTCTAAAGGATTTGAGAATCTTTGGCAAGGCACTTTTGTGCAAATCGCTTTGGAGAGGGATTTTTGGGGTCGGGCCATGGAGTGAGACTATTAAACAGAAATATATGAAAGGTAAAGGCCTGGAGTTCTGGTATAGAAAAGGTGCTATTGGAATCAAAAAAGGATCGGCTATATGGCTTAGCTTCATAAAAGTCGAGAAATTCTTTTTGTCAAAACTTAGATGGAGGATCCACTCTGGAAACAGGATTTTCATTGGTCTTGATCCTATCGCCTGTAGTCGCAGCTTCTATCTTCCAGAAGATCTTTTATTTGCCCTACACAGAATCGGTGTTTTCACTTGGGACAAACTCATCTTGGACTGGCTAGGCCTTTCCCCCACTTGGTCTGCCAGCTGAATACTCTTCTACATGGAATGCGGTCGTTACTTCTTTACCGGCATGTGGGATTGTACCTGGTTCATGCCAAATGCTTCTGCACTAGTCAGAGTTAAAGACATATACTCTGATTTCATCTGCGCAGAGGCTTTGAGCTCTGCCTTTATATTTCCAATGGATCTATGGAAATCAGGTTGCCCTCCTAGAATGATCTTTTTTGCCTGGCTGGTGTTCAATAACAGAAATCTAACATGGGATAATCTGAGGAAGAGGAATTGGCATGGCCCCAACAGATGTTCGATGTGCGAGTCAGAAGAGGAGACAAATCTTCACATGTTTTTTCAATGCATCTCCTCACATGAAATCTGGTATGAGCTTGCTATTTTATTTCATTTTACTCACAATGTCTTTGCTTCTATTCATGCAGCCTTTCAATGGTGGTGTTCACAATGCGAGTCAAGGCGCCCTCTTCTTGTCATCATGATTTGGTTTGCTTGGAAGTGGCGGAACCATAAAATTTTCAGAGATTCCAAGGTCCCTTATAAGTCCATTTTGCCCTGTATCAGCTCAATTTTTTATTATGTTTCAAGCACACAGGGCTAAATCCTTGGGCACAACCACTGCTCTTTTCTTTTGATTATCATGATAAAGCATATGTATCCATGAGTACTGTCTCTCTACATTTTGTTGCATCTGCTCTCTTTTCTCTACAATCTCCATATTATGCAATGCTATATGTCACTCTTCCTATATGCTTCCTTTCAATGATGTCTTGATATGGAGCTGCTCAAGTCATCCATTTGTACCCAATCATGGTTTTTTTATATTGACTTAATATAATCTATGATGCTTTTTCTTCTAAAAAAAATGCCTGAATTATAATTTCACAACGTTGGGATTTAGAGGAGAGAATCATAGTGAGGAGTGGGAAGAAATTTTTGCGTTGGGATTCAGAGGAGAGAATCATAGCGAGGAGTAGGAAGAAATTTCTGTGTGAGATCATGGAGTATTAAGGTAGAGCGTTTTTTATTTGACAAAAGACAAAAAGGTTCCACCAACTATAGCAAGTACGCAAAACCTTATTATTTTCAGGATGTTGGAAGCCAATTGAATTATATAAATATTTAATGGGATAAAATAAAAATTGATGGGTCAATTGGTATTATTTGGAAGTATGTTAGAAAATAGGATTAACAAGTGGGTAGAAGAAAAAGATAAGTGTGCTAAAGGGTAAGCAAATGCAGATTTTAGATGTAAACATTGCATAGTTGATTATTGTATAACTTTAAGTCACATCGTTGAAAAAGTTTGAGAGAAAAAAGAAGAAGTCTTTTGTTGCTTTGTTGATTTCATAAAAGTGTTTGACTTAGTTCCTAGGGATAAGCTTTGGCACATAATGAAGGAACTTGGGGTTCCTGAACATTTGAGAGTAGCTGTGCATAAGCTATATGAAGAGGTCAAACTCAAAATTAGAACTTCAATAGGCATTTTTGAAAGTTTTAGAAGCGATATCGGGGTCAAACAAGGTTGCCCACTGTCTCCTACCCTTTTTGGTTTATATATCGACAAGCTTGAGCAGTGGTTAAATTCGCAAGGGAGTGATGGTATCTATTTGGGCAAGTTTGATATAAGGCTTCTTTTGTACGTAGATGACCTTATTTTGATTGCTAAATCAGCTCTTGGTTTGCAAGAGCACTTACTATCCCTTTAGCATTTTTGTAGAAGTGTAGGGATGCAAGTCAATATCAACAAAATGAAAGTAGTGTTTTTCTCTAAGAAAAGAAAGCATAACCAACATAAGTTCTACTTTGAAGGCAACATTCTGGAAGAAGTTGCAGATTACAAATACCTTAGAATTGACTTCAACAAAAATCTACGTTGAGATGGTTTTAGAAAAAAAAAACTTTGTGGGGTTGGAAAGCATTTTATGCTTTTCAAAATAGGTGTAGAGAGGTAGAGTTATGGGACTGGAAAACCACTCAAATTATTTTTGGGATTCTAGTTATTCTGATGATTTTCTATGGTTGTGAACTATGGACTAGCAGTACTTCTGACATGCAGTGGAGACAAATTGAGAAAATTCAAAAACATTTTGTTACAAACAAATTCAAGATTAAAAGTGCAGTTCCTTATGCTATTTTGTTAAGTGAAACAATAGCTTCTCCTATTGAAGCAATTGCTATGGTGTGATTCATAAGGTATTTAAAAAAAAATGAACAAATGAAAGAGAGTAGATGACCTAAGGTTTTATTTAATGATAGATTATGCAACAAGAAAAAAAATTGGATGTAGCAAAATAACAAATGCTATTTTGTTAAGTGAAATAGCGGCTGCTCCTATTGAAGCAATTGCTATGGTGCGAGTCATAAGGTATTTAAAAAAAATGAACAAATGAAAGAGAGTAGATGACCTAAGGTTTTCTTTAATGATAGATTATGCAACAAGAAAAAAACTTGGATGTAGCAAAATAACAAAAGGTTTAGTAAATAGGGTATTTGATTGAACGCGTATCCCATAAATAACAAATAGATAGAAACTTTTGTAATGGATAAATTCCACAAGCGTACTTGGGATAAGGAGCTAGGAAGAAAGAAAAAGTACTATCTTGAAGTGTTTAATCCCACTCATAGTCATCAACCAAAAACATACATAGAGGTCAATATCTCTTGGAAAGCCTAAATTATTATTGCTCAATTAAGGACTAATTCTCATCAACTCTCTTGTGAAACAAGGTGTTGGAAAAGCCAAAAGAAGTGTGGGAGGAAAGAGTATGCACTTTTTGTTCTTTTGGAAAAAGTGGAACTAGAAAAATATTTCATTTTATAATGTGAGGTCTTCAAAGACAACACAGAAAGTTATGCAGATATGCTCGCAGCTAACTCTTGGGATAATCTATTTAGCGAGGGGTTTGTCGAGAAGCTCAAAGCATTTATTGTGAAACTTCACAGAAAAGGGTCGAATACATCAAGCAAATGAAGAAGCAATCTGTCTCATAAACTATCTTTAGCCTCTTAAATGTTAAAATAATTTCTTTCTTCTTCTTTCTATATAGTTTTATCTATTAAATATATTAAAAAATAATAGTATTTTAAATTAAAATCGTCTATACAATGATGGTTAAATCTCAAAATCAAATAATTAAGATAATTAAAACAACTATAAAGAAGATTAAATCAACCAAGATATTTTGAAATGCCTACCCTGGTTGCCAAACCCTTTTAACGTGGTTTTTATTTAGTTCATCTTTAATCATGGTTTCTTTACTTGGATCCAACCTTTCTCTCCTTTATAATTTCATAACATTGGGATTCTGAGGAGCAAATCATAGCGAGGAATGGGCAGAAATTCTTGTGAAATCTTGAAGTATTAAGGTAGTAGAATCCGATCTATTTGAGTTCTGATTCCATTCCATAATTATAGTTGAGAATGGCATCATCGTCAGACTTGGCGCTGTTAAAAGAGCTGGATGATCTGAACACGCTGGAGAAAGAGGTGAACCAAGTGCTTCAATGTGCATCCAAGGGCAACCTCACCCCTCCCAAACCCATATCGTTGGCGTCGCTTCCTCTCCCGCAAACCCCGCTTATAGAGAAGGCCACTGCCTACGCTAAATTGTGGCTCGACTCCATCGTCTTCGTCCATAGCATGCGAGCATACTATTTGGGTTCAACCATAGCGACGGTGAATTTCCCTCATTGGAATTGGGATCCGGAGATGTTCTATTTGGCATTGATGCTCCACGACCTAGGTCTCACACCTGTGGCCATGAAACAGACACCGCTTTCCTTTGAATTCCATGGAGGGGTGGTCGCCCGGGAATTTCTGCTTCGCGTAGGAGCGCCCGTGTGACTAAGCGATAACATGGTGGAGGCCGTTATCAGGCACCGGGACAACATATGCATGACCTTCAGGCACTCGCCGGAGAGTGCGATGCTCATTGTCACGCCCCCAAGCCTACGGTGGTCTTTCAACCGTGCTGGCAAGGTGCGGCACCACCAAACACTTTATTTTTAACAATACTCGTGCACATGGACTACGCATAATTCACTTTCTCCTACTTAGTTTGTGATTCTCAACCAAGTATTATTATGTTATCCTTTATACCAATGAACACCCATACACATTCATTATCCACAACATTATATAAGAGAAATGAAACAATATAAAGGGAGGGGCAACTCCGTGCAATATGAGTATGCCCAACAATATATTATACAATCTTTCGTTTTTACAGTGCACAAGTTATATCTTGGGAAACCCCAAATTTACACTTAGCCAAATATACAACTTCGGCAAACTCGGTTTCCCAGCTCATCGGCACCTCTGCACGGTCGCCGCACGACTAACCAAACCTTCGTTCACCCCGTCACACCATCGTACCGTTTTCCCAACTCAGACGCACCTCCAAGTCGCCACACACGGGTGCCTCCAACCGAGACACACCTCCGTTCACAACCCAACACTTCAACACATCTTCGTGCACACTTGCACGATGGGCGGGTGCTCACCCGAGCCACCAAGACACCCTCGCCAAGTTGTCGCACAATCAACACCTCCGCACGATCACCCCAGGCACGTCTTGC
>APFE030144142.1:0-49405 GCA_000404065.3 Pinus taeda | reverse complement strand
CTGTCCTAAACAGAGCTTTCCGTTGCGTCTGCTCAACACTCTCATCAACTGGCTTCAACAACACCTTATGCAGCACTAAAGCTTCTCCTGTTTCTGGGGCGTTTTCTGCCTCTTGAGGAGGTGTTGTTGCTTCCTCTGGTTGCGCCACATATGCGCCTCGTTGTCCAGCTGAATCTGTTTCTGGGCACTCAAAAGAGTGGTGCCCCCACTTGTGGCATCTTTAGCACTGGTAACCAGTTCCCCTTCCACAGCCATTTCCTCTGCCGCACTGAAACGATCTGCCACCTCTCATTCCATCTCCTTTTTCTGCTGTTCCCGAAGTCCTTGAACTACTAGCTTCCTCGCTGTTGTTGGCAGTTCGGCCCCTGCCATAGGACTGGCCTCTTCCTCTGTTAGACCCTCGTCCTCTCCGGGCATTTTGTCTTCGGTTAAGTTTTTCCTCTTCTTTGATCGCGCTCTGATATGCCTCCTCCATATTGTTGGGAGACAAAATACTTATTTCATCTAAAATCTCCATCCTCAGCCCATTTACATACCTGGCTGTCCTCTCTGCTGTATCCTCTGTATATCCTGCTCGCAAGTTTACTCGATAAAATTCCTCCGTATATTCTTTCACCGTCAGACCTCTCTGTCTCAAGTTTTGAACCTGCCTATGTAACGCAATTTGGTAATCTCTTGGCAGAAATTTGCCATTCAATTTAGCTACCATTCTTATCCAAGTCTTTATCGAAGGCTTGTTCAACCTCTTTCTCTCATTCTGGACACTGTCCCACCACAGGGTTGCATGTCCTTTCAGCTTTGTCGCTGCAAACTTGACCCTACGGTCTTCACTAATTTCTTCGCATTCAAAGTACTTGTCCATCTCACTAATCCAATCTAATACAACATCAATCGATAAACTGCCATCATAGGTTGGTAATTCTGGTTTTGGTTTACTATTTGACAATAATACAAACTTCAATAACTTCACTTCTGGTGAGTCACCTCAGCCCCATCTGCTGGTGCTTCCACTTCTTCGTCACTCACATCACCTAACTCTAGATCTCTCCTTCTTCCTGCCTCTACTACTTCCAATCGAGCAGTAAGAATTCTGAATTCTTCCCTTAACGCCTCATCTGCCATTCTATGGGCACCTCTGCCTCGTCCTCGTCTGCCTATATCCATTTCTCCCAAATCTTTTCAACTCAAACTGCTCTGATACCACTCTGATGGGACCCAGCCCACTTGGCGTAGCTTTTGCACTTTATATGTTACGTTTGTGTGTTGACGTGGCGGTGAACTGTCGTCTTTCCCGCGACTCTGTAGTTATGGTAGCTGTGCATTGAATGTAGGTGTAAATGCGGCAGTACTCTGCCTTGGAAAATTATACCAACCTAAACTTATGCGCCTTCTCGACTCTTCTCTGTTATTGTTCTGTTGGCTCCGAGGGTTTGCGAGCTCTGCGTATGGAAAAATGGTGGGGGCGCTGTATTATGGTTCCTTTGGTTCTGTGTTACAATTTTATGGCTGTCCACTGTGTTTGAGCTGGCTCTGGTTGTTGGTTGAGGCCTTCGCTGCACGTTTGGTTACTTGTTCGCCTGTTTGTAAGGATGTTGTTCGGTTTTGGGGTTTTCTTGCCTGGCTTTCGTATTCACTCTTTGGTAAGTTGCTCTTCCACTCTGTTAGCTCGATTTTTGGTAAAAAAATGTCGATGTCTGCGTGCTTGTAATGGTCACTGTAACGGTGGTTGGTCATGAAACGACTGGGGTTCGATTTTAATCCTTCAGTTCTGTCATTTAGCTTTCGCTATCCCGTTTCTGTATATGCTATTGGTCTTCTGGTCTATTATTCCGAATTTGGCTGTTGGTAATGGTTTCTGGGTTTATTCGTCTTCTGGTAACGCTGCCTTGTCTGTGGCTGCGAGCACAGGAATAATTGGAAAGCGCTTTCAGTCTCTGTTACAGGTAAAATGTCTCTCCTTGATTCAATTTTTACTCACTCCTCGTTCTGGGTCTAACCCCAAACTGCTCCTCTTGTCTTTAGTTCTCTGTGGTGTCCTCTGCTTCGAAAATGTGGCTCCTCCTCTCGCGTTCTCCAGGTAAGGGTTTCCTTTCTCTTGTTTTTAATCTGTAATGTTGATTTTGAGAGGGTTTCGTCCCTCCGAGCTTTTCTATGGCTCAAGCTCACTCACGCTTGTCTCTTGCAGGTCCTCTCAGGCGACATGGACGGCGCATGTCTCTGTGTTCAAGAACATTTGGCTACGTATATGTGGGTAGGCCTGTATCTTGTGCTGTTCTGTTTCATAAAGGTCACTGTTCGAAGGACGGCTCGTCCGTTAGTTTATTGTCTGGTCATTATGTAGTCCGGTGTTTGCCGTTGTCGTTCTGAGATGAGTTCTTTGTATTGAAACGTGGCTTCAACGTAACCCTGTTACCAATCTGTGTTCAAACCCTAACCTAGGGTTTTATGCTTGACTGTATGGTTGTGATTTCTAGTTGAATTTTGCACTTGCCGTGACTGTATCGGTCTCTGTAATGTATGAGGGAACTCGGCCCTATCGGTTCTGGCTATGAATTACTATTTCTGAACAATATAAATGAAATTCGTTTTTTTTTTTTTTATGAAAGAAGGTTATGATAATTGATACCTGTAATGTCTTCGTTTCTGGTTTGGTTATGTTGCTGGGCATTCAATTTGTTTGCTTGTCTTTAGTGGCTGTGCGTTGAACGTATTCGCTCTTCCTTAACTGTATTTCTATGCGCTTGTATGTAAGCGTGATTGCTTGTCTCGTGACCTGGAATTTACTTAAGATCTTCTCTGCTTGTCTATAATTTCAACTGTAATTCGTACTTGTACAGTAGCCATGACAGAATGCTTAGTTTACAATAATATAAAGATCTGTTAATATGAATGAGAGATCAATAAATAACTTAGAAGGTAATCTTGATGGACAGTACTTCTCTGGTTTTGAATGCTTGACAATTCTATTAGTAAATTTACTCAACTTATTCTCTTCTCAACTTAACCCCGTCCCTTACATGTATTTTTGGCTTTATAGCCTCTGTCTTCAGTTAAGGCTTGCAGTTTGTTTCTTTCTGTTACAAAGACAGTTACATAACCTCTGTTCCTATCCGTAACTATAGTCATTTGGACATTATAGGACCTGTAGGACAGTTAAGGTTATTTTTCCTAATTACAGAAACTACCTTTTAATCAATAATGAAACTACAGTAATCCTAAACTGGAAAAGTAAAGACATATAACTGTTGCTGACTTGTAAAATAAAGTAAAAGAAAAATTATTCCCAACAGAACTTAACAGTTCAGTTCCTCGCTTGTGAACCTGGTTGGAGTCTTTCTTCCTCGTCACTGTGAGCTGGATGCTCCTGCATCATTCAGTGATACACCTAAGGGAATGTGAGGAGGACCGATGAATTGAATTTGGAGGTGGCAAAGGAACGTAACCACTTTCTTCCCATCATCCATCTATAAGCCAAACGTCTTATCTTCACCACTTTATTGGTTACCTTTTCTTATTTTTGATTTATAAGGATGATTATTATGATATTTGTAATTTTCAAATTAATATTGTGATTTTAAATGAGAGAGCACTTCCATTCTGAATTGGAGTCTTTCTTTGCAATTGAATAAATATTGTAATAAAAAATTTGAATATGAGAAGTCGTGAAAGTAATTTCATTGAAGTTAAAATTATCTTAACACAATTTTATTATTAATCTAAATTTTGTATTAAATTTGATGTTAATAGTGTTATTGTTTATGCTCGATATTTTTTTTAGAATATTATAAATTTGTTGGATTGTTTAACAAATTTTATTGTTTTATTTGGTTAAATTATTGGAAGACTCTTCTTCTTGTGTAGATGTAATGAGTAGAGCAATATCAACTAGGGTCAATAACACTACAAACGATTGTGGCCAATAGAGTGGTGAAGGGCTTTATAGTAACTATGTTGAACATAAAAAAGATTATCTTCACATGTACGTGGATGGTTGAAAGTCTTACATTCTAAGGATATGCACGATCACCTTGTATACTACCTCTATTTATCCATCAATTCAAGATGGAAGACAATTGATTTGGTCATCTTGGTGTCCCGTATTGATCACAACTAGACCAAAAAGTAATAAAAACATGGTATCCCTATTTGAAATAATGGTTTGTGGTAGCTCAAAATGAACCTAAACATGCTTGAAGAAGAGCTTAACAACTGATTCTCTTGTAATGTGATACTCTTCTTATAGGGTATCAAATGGCCATATTAGAAAATCAATCAACAACCACAAATGCATAGTTGTTCACATGCTTGGTTAATGATAGGTCTAACATATCATCCATGGAGATTAACTCCTAGGGTTTATTTGAGGTAGTAGAGGAGTGTACAACCTTGACTTCTTAATGGTAGGTTTAGCAATGCACTATCTAATATTCTTGTTAACATCTTCTCAGATCTTTGGATTGTATAAGTACTTTTGTAGCACTAAGACTGCCCTCTCCAAATTGAAGTGCCCTACCACTTAATTATAAGGTGCCTCCAAAATCAGTGTCTTGCACTCACATGAAGGAACACAAACATAACTTTGATGGCATATAATTGCATCATCAAGGTGAAATTTTGAAACATGTTTAACTAGAACCATCCTACAATCGGTAGCAACGAAGTCAATGTCATTATCATACAATTAGGACCACATAGAAGTCTCATGTACATAAGAGTTAACAACCATGATTAGCACCACAATGGAAGGTTGATTGAGACAAACTACAATGTGGATTGTGTTGTCCTTCAATGAACTTAACATTCAAGTGGCATTACTACAAATATGTGGACCACTTATGATGACAATCATTATATAAGTTTCCTTATGTCTACATGAATTACAATAACTTGTGATTAATGTGGATGCTCCTTTCCTTTCCCAAAATGTAATACTTCCATTGTCAAAGCACTTGTATAATGGAGTACACCTCCTTATAAAAATTGGAGTAATGAAAATCCTTGTCAAAGAGTGTCCCATTGTAAGAGGCCATTGAATGTACATGTGAATTAACACTACATTGATAGAATAGTCTAAAGAGCTTGAGTCTCAACCTAGAGGGTTATTGCAATTCTCATAAAATAAGGACCAATGTCATACATATGCAAAATTTTAGATCCTTAAATGATTTTTGCTGTGACTCATCGCACATAACTTGGCTTTGGCTCCACCCTAGGTCACGTAACCTAAAGGCCAAGCAATATGAGATAATTTTAGTAAGAAACTACAATAGAAGTTTGCAAGGCCCGAAAAACTATGGAGCTCTATTAGTGTCTCAGAGGCTAGTAAATCATGAATGATTTGAATCTTGTTAGATCTACATGCGCACCATGGTCATTCCTAATGTATCCTAGATACAAAATTCTCTGCATGTGGAATGAGTACTTCTCAAAGTTGGTATATAACTAGTGTTTTCGTAGGGTGAGCCAAAACTCGTTGAATGTGGTGCAAATGCTTAATCTGAGTTTTAATGAAGAGTATGATATCTTACATAGATGACCACTAAGGTATTTGTCAATGGCCAAAATAAATTAAAGTTTCTATCTTCATTGTGATTTTATTTGAACTTTATGTATTATGCATTATGGAATGAAGAGCCAAGACACACACTCCATATCTTGTGTAGATTTTTCTTCCGCAATCATCGCGTCCATAATTGTTTGAATCAACGTTTCGAGCCTTCCAACGTAGCTCATCTTCAGCAGCCTCTACACATAATACAAATTGCATAAGCCTCAAAACAATAATTCCATATCTTGTTTTTGGGTTTTACGGAAAGAGTAATCACTAAAGATTAGAAATTAGAACTTCATTAGTTTTCATAGTGATATGCCCATAGTTGACTTTGGCATTTGGTAATTCTTCAATGATAAAATCATACACCTCTACTTGAAAATATATTAATGTTCACTTGAGGCCAATTGATTAGGATATGAGGAAATCAATTAGGAATGGTTATCAAATCACTAGTTAAAGGTGGTGGCATCAACAAATAGTGGTTGTGATTCATGTGCTTTTGTTATTTGTTTGTTTCATCTATCCTTGTCAATACTTAGCTCATTAGTTTGTAGGTATTTCCAAAGTGCCAATATAGATATGTTGGCACTTGCCAACTCCAACAATAGAGAACTATTTGGAACAAGGACTTGTCTTTTTTCACCTTCTTTTAATGTGCCCTTCAATCTAGTGATCATGTCATTGTTTCTCGCATTGTTATGGTACATCGACACTAGAGGGGTTGATGCATTGACTGAACATGGTGTTCATTTTCTTCCTAATTGTGTTTCTCTTGATAGTCCAATGAGTGTATGTGGTGTAGAAGAAAATTTTTCTTGGAAAATCAACTTCTCAGTGACAATATTCTTTTCATGCACTTTCAATCTTGTGATCGTGTTGTTGCCTGACCTGCGAATCAACACTAGAGGGCTTGATGGATTGGTTAAACATGGTGTTTATTTTATGCTTAATGGTTTTTCTTTTGATAGTCCACATGTCCACCTATTACTTGTGGTGGAGAAGCCTATGTTGCCTTTGCCTCACTAGGCGCCCCAAACCAGTTGTGGCCATTTTTTTTGTTTTTGAATTAACTAAAATTTTAAAAGAAAAATTGTTGACGGTTTTCTATGGGAACCATAGCCAACTGGAATTGTTTTGTTGAGACATTTATCACATCATCTATATGTAAGTTCCTTTGGAATCCCTCTATTCATCCCCTATCAATCCAAACTTTCATCTCGAATTGCAAGAATTTTGAGCAGACAAACTTCTATATTTTCACTACATCACATGAACATTACTTTAAGGAAATTCTAGGCATCTAAATTTTCTTGCTAACGAGGGTACTAGAATGATGTTGTCACCTTTAACATTGCCACCATGTTTCATTATTGATTACCTATTTCTTAATTTTGTTGGAATGGATTGTATTTAACCTCAACTTAAAAATTGACAATCATCCCCAATTGTTCTCGTTGATGTTTACAACTAATCATTTATTAATACTATATCTTTAATGTGATGGTATAATTTTACAAAATCGTTAAATTTAAATTTGACCAAAAAACATACTTGAAAAATGACCAAAATCTATAATACTAAAACTATATTATCTTACCCACTTTGGTTGAAATCCTCGCTAGTGACATGATGAGCTATAATGTCTTCTAGCATTGTGAACTCTCAAGTGATGAATATTGTTGTAATGGCTTAGAGCCTTGTGAACTCTTAAATGAGTGGTACCAACAACCTAGCAATCTAGCACTTGGCATAGAGGGAGGTGACTTTCTTATATATATATATATATATATATATATATATATATATATATATATATATAATATATATATATATATATATCTATATATATATATATATCTCTATATATATATATAGATATATAATATAATTATATATATATATTATATATATATATAATATATATATATATATATATATATATATTAAATCACATTAATATTCAACTTAATTTTACATATGAAATATTTAATTTACGACTTATATTGAATTTTATTATTAATAATAATATTTTTTCAATGCTACATATTAAGTAATGAGTTGAGAGACACTCTACAATCCAGTATGGGAGAGATTGCTAAGACATTTTTTTAAAAGAAATAAAAATAATGTTATAATAAAAAATTAAAAATGTTGATAACAATTTTTTTTTCAATGTCCACCTCAAATAATATAATTTTACATCAACATTATCTATACAAAGATAAAGTGAGCCATAAAAATGTAATGTATTAATAAGTACTTTTTTAATTCAGGTTATGAAGGAGAATATAGAATTGAAATGTAGCATTTTACAAAAATATTAATAACAACATAAATTCAATGTATGTGTATAGATATCAATCTTCTAATAAGTGCTTCCGAATTCAGGGTATGGAGGGGACGTGCAATTCTTTCCATGCTTAATATAGAGTTGACATGTAGCATTTTCAAAAGAATATTAATAACAACATAAATTCAATGTGTGTGTATATATAGATATAAAAAGAGAGGGTGAGAGAAATTTTATTCCATGAATATATGCATTCTACTTGCTAATAGAAGGAAACATCTATTTAAAAATATACTAATAAAAAAATTTATTTTAATGTGGATAACATGAATAAAATATTTTAATATCAACTTTGTATATATTATATAAAGCAATTAAAAAAAATAAAAAAATTCAAGTGGTTAAAACATTTTATTGGTGTATTGCACAAAATCAAAGAAATGTGGAATTATTTTTACACACATCAAAGAGTTGACACATGGCAACATAATCCATCTTAAGCCCAAACCAATCAAAAACTAAGGAGAACAATGCTCTCTATGTGCAAACATCTTTTCAAGTTTTGCACTCTAAAATATGTTTGCAACTTAAGAGATCTGGTTCCTCTAAGCACTAATTAGATCCAAACTTAGAATAGACCTATGGTGGTATATGAGTTAAACATCTCCATCTTATTATTCTTATTAGGATTTTTATTTTTTATATTTTACTTTTGCAACTTAAGATATTTGATCCCTCTAAGCACTAGTTATATCCAAACTTAAAATAGATATGTGGTGGTATATAAAGAACTGAATGAGTTAAACATGTCCATCTTATTATTCTTATTAGAAAGTAATTTTACTCTATTTTTACTTGCAGATTTTTATTCTCTTTGTGCTTCAAAATATTTTTATGATCTAACATATGAAATTGATATAATTAATATGGATATTTAAATAGTTTATTTAAATCTAGTATTAAAATAGTTTTAAAAAAATATAAGAATCGTAGATCTTAGAGATAATGGAAGTGAAAATATAATAATTTTTATTTTTAATTATTTTATTGTTGTTTAAAGTTATATAAAATTATGTTATTTCATATAAACATTTAAATGTTTATGAGATATTTTATTTATAACTGAATGTGAAAGTGAAATATTTTTACAGTATCTCATTTTTATTTAAAAATTAATTTTTTATTTAAAATATATTTATTTTTTTTTAAAAAAAAAACAAAATATAAAAATTATAACTTTTCTGCAAAATATCTGGGAAATACAACATGAAAATTTTATAATATTAAATATATAAAGTGAAATACTTTTTATCCACATCTCATTCACATTCAAAATTTATTTTTCATTTAAAATATATTTTATTTTTATTAAAAAAAAACACATACAAAATTACAACTTTTCTCTAAAATATCCCAAAAAAATTCAAAGTGTTGACTCAAACATAAACATATTTGGCAAGAAAAATAATGGGCGTGTTTAGGTAGCAGACCCATGGTTTACACAAATATTTTAAAATATTGTTGTAATATTCTTTATAATATTCAAAAGACACAATGATTAAGGATATGGATGGACCTCAAATCAATCAAAATTTTTCTTTCACGATGACTAAGATTTGAATCAAATAAAAGAATGACTCTACATTATTAGAAGTCTTTAATAACATTTTAGTGTGGTAGCCCATTATAGCATTAAAAAAAAATATTCTTACACCTACTACTAAGTCTTTAATTACATTATAGTGTGGTAGCATTGAAAATAAAATAATATTCCTACACTTATGCTCTATTTTTGTCAAGTCTTTTGATGTAGAGAGACCGCTTTGTCTTGTTTTGAGAATTTGAAACCTTCTTGTAATGCCCTTGCGACTTGGGTAAGCGTGCGATGGGCATAACCTCTTCACACAACGGTTTGGGCGGTGGGCACGAACCGGGCAGGCACGCACGACCGTGGGCGGGCGCCTTTGCACGATGAGCGGGCGGCCCAACGAGTCGATGTGCGATGGACAAACGGTGTGCGGGTGAGTCACGAGTTGATGAGCACGGGCACGACAGAACAATGGGCGGGCGCCCCGGTGGGCGACCCGTGCACGACGGGTGGGCGCCCCGGTGGGCAACCCGTGCACAGCGGCGGGCGACTCGTAAACGATGGACGGGCGCCTCGGCGGGCGACCCATACACAAAATGGACAGGGCAAGTCACCGACGAGTTGGTGTGCGGGCACGATCGGCAGGCAGACGAGCTGGTGTGGCGGATAAACGAACGACCTGTGGACGACCTGCGCACGATGGGCGGGCGACCCGTGGCGACCCGCGCCCGATGGGCGGACGACCCGTGGGCGACCCGCGCCCAATGGGTGGACGACCCGAGCGACAGTGCGATGGACAGCACGGTTGTGTGAGCGCGGGTATAGTTCGACAGCAGGCGGGCGCGAGCCAACATAGGCGGGCGCGGTTCAAACAGCAGCAAATGCGCAAGTGCGGAGGAAGGGCGACCCGGGCACGACGGGCGGGCGCCCCTTCACACGACGGGCGGCAGCAATGCGACGAACGACAGCGACCGGGCAGCAATGTGACGAAGGGACGAGCTGAAGTGCGACGTTCCGAGGACGCATATGAAACTTAAGGAAAAAAATGCGATGGAGTATGGAAGCTTTATAATGAGCATAGGGAGGCTTTGCACTTGGGCAAAGGCCGACCCGCTAAATAATAAAGCAGGGGCTCCTAAACATGTTTTATGAGGTCGGCTTAAGGGCTTGACACCCCTTCACCAAATGGATAGCCAGCGTATATATAGATGGCGCAGAGGCTTCATTTGGCCATCAAGCAATTCGCTCTACATCTCTTCTACGACTTGGGAGCAGGGGTAAAAGAGTGCGCAGTTTTGGACTGCGCATAACTCATGTGTTGAGGCAAAAGGTGCGCAGTTTTGCCGGAACCTGACGAGGGTTGTACGAAGGTCGATTCTAAGGCAGTTTGGTGCAGAACCGAGTTGGAGGAGTTCTGGTGGCTCGGGTGAGCATGCTCCTACCAAGTGAGGTTGGCATTGGGTTGTAAAGGTTGTCTTGCCTTGTTGTAATTATTTCTAAGTGTTGGCCTTGGAATTTGCCAGGCACACTTGTATGATGTATTATTGAAGAATTTCATAATATATTGTTACCGGGCAGACTTATTCGGGAGTTGCCCCTCCCTTTACACTTGTGTGCAATTGTTGTTATCTTGGTTAAATTGCATAAATGGTTAATGAATGTGTATGGGCTTCATTAAGTGTAAAGATTAATGTTTTTTACTTGGTTGAGAAAAATAAACTAAGTATGTTTATGTGAAAGGCGTAGTCCATGTGCATGAGTATTGTTAAAAAGAAAGTGTACGGTGGTGCCGCACCTCGCCGGACACGGTTGGAAGACTACCGTAGACCTGGGGGCATGACAGGTGGTATCAGAGCTCGGTCTAGAGCCGGTGAGCAGGATTGCTCACATACTTGGAAGTTGGCAGTCGACAAGGTTCTTGCAGGTGACTTGGTAGAGATGTCTCTCTTCGAGAAACTGGGTTGTGCTACCATGGAAGAACTTGAAGAGGAAATACTTGAAGAGTCGGAGAAACTAAGGCGAGGATTTACAGATTGTGGCAAAAGGTTGTCTGAAACAAAGAATGGTCTTCGTGCCTTGGTGGAAAAAGGGGCCTCGGACTTGGATGAGGAAGAAGCCCTTCGACTTACAAAGAAAGGAATCTCACTTGAAGCAGAGTTCAAGGAACTAGGGATAAGACATGCTTTAAGTCAAAAAAAGAAGGATTGCTTAATCCTTGAAGAACATCTCAAAGTCTTGAAAGAAGAAATCAAGTCTAGGGAGAAACAAAAAGAAGGGAGTGGGGAGGGAACCTCACGAACTCAAGATCACATGGTAATAGAAATCTCTTCCACCAATGATCTTCACAACGAGGCTGCAAGGGAAGAGGGCCCGAGTGCTACCTTAAAGGCAGAAATTGAAGAAGGTCGTGAGGAAGGAGATCCAGAAAGAAACGAGTTGGAGTATGTTCAAATGAAGATTGGTGATGCTAATGTACTCACTATGGTCGATAGTGGGGCTTCACACAACTTCGTGAGTGAAGATACTGCAAGGAGACTTGGACTGAAATTTGTACCGGTGAAGGCACAAATGAAGACAATAAATTCTCCTCCTGTGGCAATTCTTGGTATAGCTGAAAAAGTGGACACTACACTTAGTGGATGGACCGGAAAAGTGGACTTCACTATAGTGTGGATTGATGACTATGAGGCTGTATTGGGGATGGAATTCATGAAACAGTTTGAGGCTATGGTTGTACCACACCTGAGGAAACTCTTCATTTATGATGGGAAGGAAGACGTGCCCATTGGTGTTCCAACCATTGGTGTAACAAAACCTGATCATAAGTTAGGAGGAATGCAGATGGAAGATAAGGAAAAGGCGAACAAGCAGTTGTCTACTGTTGAGGCAAAGCTTGCGGAGCAGTCATTGGTCATCCGATCACTTTCAGATAGCATCTTGGACTTATCAAGAAGGATAGAGCTAGTATAGGACGATGATGATGATGTGGATGAGGTATATGTGAGGCCGAACATCCAGAGGGAAGATCGGGAAGCATATCTACAAAGGATGGAGGTTGAAGATCCTGATAGATGGATCGAGCTGATTAGTAAGGGAGAGCCTCCCGGCTCCTCCCCCTCCACATCTTCTTAGCTGACATAGAAGATGGGGCTCATTGTTAAGCTGCTCAAGGCAGTGAGCCCTTAACATGTTGAGCAGGTATGACGATCATGACATGCTGCAGAAAGATGGGGTTCCCATGGACCTGAGCATGGGATCGTGGAGATGAGTATTGACACATGATTGGGGTGTGTAAAACTTGTTGATATGCATGGGCAGTTAGCACATGGAGATGACTTGATGAAGACGGGACCTTATATATGTTGCAGTGATGTTTTCCTTATACGGAGGAGTCTACATCATGGCTGATGACGATCTTGGTAGAGAGCTACCGGGATGGTGTGTTGTCGAGGACAACAACGATTTCGGGTAGAGGAGAGTGTAACACCCTCGCGACTTGGGCAAGTGCGTGACGGGCATAGCCTCTTCACACAACGGTTTGGGCGGTGGGCACGAACCGGGCAGGCGCTCACGACTGTGGGCGGGTGCCCTTGCACGATGAGCGGGCGGCCCGACGAGTTGATGTGCGATGGACAAACGGTGTGTGGGTGAGTCACGAGTTGATGAGCTCGGGCACGACAGAATAATGGGCGGGCGCCCCAGTGGACGACCCGTGCACGACGGGCGGGCACCCCGGTGGGCGACCCGTGCACAACGGGCGGGCGACCCGTAAACGATGGACGGGCACCCCGGCGGGTGACCCGTGCACAAATGGACAAGGCAAGTCACCGGCGAGTTGGCGTGTGGGCACGATGCGGCAGGCAGACGAGCTGGTGCGGCAGATAAACGGACGACCCGTGGGCAGCCCGCACACGATGGGCGGGCGACCCGTGGACGACCCGCACACGATGGGCGGGCGACCCGTGGGCGACCCGCACTCGATGGGCGGACGACTCGAGCGACAATGCGATGGACAGCACGGTTGTGTGGAGCGCGGGTATAGTTCGACAGCAAGCAGGCACGAGCCAACATAGGTGGGCGCGGTTCAAACAGCAGCAAATGCGCAAGTGCGGAGGAAGGGCGACCCGGGCACGACGGGCGGCAGCAATGCGACGAACGACAGCGACTGGGCAGCAATGCGACGAAGGGACGAGCTGAAGTGCGACATTCTGAGGACGCATATGAAACTTAAGGAAAAAAATGCGATGGAGTATGGAAGCTTTATAATGAACATAGGGAGGCTTTGCACTTGAGTAAAGGCTGACCCGCTAAATAATAAAGCAGGGGCTCCTAAACATGTTTTATGAGGTCGGCTTAAGGGCTTGACACCCCTTCACCAAATGGATAGCCAGCGTATATATAGATGGCGCAGAGGCTTCATTTGGCCATCAAGCAATTCGCTCTACATCTCTTCTACGACTTGGGAGCAGGGGTAAAAGAGTGTGCAGTTTTGGACTGCGCATAACTCATGCGCTGAGGCAAAAGGTGCGCAGTTTTGCCGGAACCTGACGAGGGTTGTACGAAGGTCGATTCTAAGGCAGTTTGGTGCAGAACCGAGTTGGAGGAGTTCTGGTGGCTCGGGTGAGCAAGCTCCTACCAAGTGAGGTTGGCATTGGGTTGTAAAGGCTATCTTGCCTTGTTGTAATTATTTCTAAGTGTTGGCCTTGGACTTTGCCAGGCACACTTGTATGATGTATTATTGAAGAATTTCATAATATATTGTTACCGGGCAGACTTATTCGGGAGTTGCCCCTCCCTTTACACTTGTGTGCAATTTTTGTTATCTTGGTTAAATTGCATAAACGGTTAATGAATGTGTATGGGCTTCATTAAGTGTAAAGATTAATGCTTTTTACTTGGTTGAGAAAAATAAACTAAGTATGTTTATGTGAAAGGCGTAGTCCATGTGCATGAGTATTGTTAAAAAGAAAGTGTACGGTGGTGCCGCACCTCGCCGGACACAGTTGGAAGACTACCGTAGACCGGGGGCGTGACACTTCTGATGGAAGCCCGACATTAATTAATTTTATTCATATATATATATATATATATATATATATATATATATATTTTATTGGGAATTTTTTAAGTAATATTAATTTTGTTAATAATGCAATTTCAAAAAATATCTCTTTTAATACTTTGCAAAAGATCCCTCTTGTATTTATATATGGATATTTTCACAATATTAATTTCAATTTGAAATTTAACCATATACTCACTAGTGGTTAGTTTAACCGTGAAGAAGACTATTTTATAAATTCAAATAGATATCAAAGTAAATGTATACAATTTTTGTTCCGCTGATTGGCGAGATGAAGGGGGGACGTAGGAGCATAAGGATAGCGCAGGGGAGAGGACGGCTAGGATGACCACCTTCTGCCATCAATCTAGATCAACCGGACGTGGTGGCGTCCTGCATGACTGCGGGAATTTCGAGGAAGCAAAGTGGTAGGGGTATGGGGGGAGAGGTGGGAAAGAACGACGGCGGTAGTGGGATGGGACATAGGGTAGATGGGAAGGGGTACATGAGGGTGGTAAGGTTAGGAAGAGCGCCCAGTCTGCAGCGAAGGAAGGAGGGGAACAGGGCAGCGCATGCGACGGGATCTTCTGCGGCCGAGCTCAATTCCGGGAGTCAGTGAAGGAAGAGATGGCTCGCCTGGGTAGAGGCCGGGGTCATGGGGGTAGAGGGCGCTAGAGCCAGCCGTTTAAAAGCGATCCTACAACTTCGACACCGGCAGGTTAGGGAAGAGGCAAGAAATCTATCAAGACGACTGTCCATGAAGCAACTCGTGCATATAGAGAAGGGACGGATGCTAACATTCGTCAGCTAATCTAGAAGGTGGAGGATAGCATCATGGAAGAAGATTCCGAACCAGAGATGGAAGAATGGGGGGATATAGTCCCTGACCCAGCGCACACCAGAGGTAGGATGACGCTATACAGACAAGCCTTGCACGTGTACTGGGTTATGAAGCATTTACTGGCCAGAGTCCTGGGGTAGGGGGCGTGGGAGATGGCAGAACTAGCACAAGGTATGCCCAATATCAAAAAGGATATGAAAAATCTACAAATAATCTTGATTATACAAGACAGTAAGCTGGAAGAGATCCAACAACGTCTGATGAAGCTGTCTCCAGTGACAGGCGACTCGGCTGCTGCACCGGCTATTGTGGAATCTGATAAAGATGATAGAAAGGAATAGTTTTCTAGTTTCTAGTTTTGGGTTTTTAGCGGAGAACATTCTCTTTTCCTGTGTTTTATGTTAGTTCGGAACCTGAATAGTGTTTCTCGATGTGAAGTTTTTTAGCTTGGATTGAAAGACTGGTAAAATTTTGTTTTTGGATAGCATATAACAGACTCAGGTGGCCAACAGACTTGGTTTCCCATTTGGGCAAGTTGAGGCCACCAAATTTCTGTAATTGGAACAACTTGTTTTATAAATAGAAAAAGAAGGAACTACCGTAGCTTACAAAAAAAAAGTATACAATTTTTGTTAATAGTTATTTCATTATTTAATTTTTTTGAAAAAACATTTATCATAATCAATTTATTTATCAAAGTTTTTTCACTTTAGATTTATGATTGAACTTAATTAATTATAAACTATTTATTAAAAAAAACCTTAATAAAACATGCATTTTTAACCCATATTTAAAAGCATTAATAAAATTCTCAATTTAGATAGAGATGGTTAAATGCCTTCTTAACATGCATTTTTATTAAAACATAGTGTTCTAGCTGCAACCCATATTTAAAGGCATCGATAAAAGTCTCAATTTGGATAGAGATTGTTAAATTTTTTCTTAAATATAAGAATATTAACTCTTTTATGAACATTGATAAAGATTCTAATAAGTTTGTTGCTTCATATCCAAATATTTAAATAATAGGAAGGCTTTTAAACATATTTTTTCATTATTTGTTATGTTTTGAATATATATATATATTATATATATATATATATATAATATATATATATATATATATATATATATATATATATATATATATATATATATAATGACATTTAAGAGAAATTGTTTTCATTTCTGGTTTAACAATTAAATTATGATCAATTTTCTCATTTATAAAAAAATTTACGATCTATATTTTAAAAATTAACATTAAACTAAAATTTCAATTTATATTAACTTTTTAATATAAATACATTAAATCTTTTCTAAATATTAATAAAGTTTTTGGTAAATTTGTACCCTATCCAAATAATGAAAATGTACTTGAACACATTGCTTAAAAATCTCTTTTGGGCGGGATTCCAAAAAGAAGGCTCGAAAGACCCTTAGTATATAGCGTCTACAAAGGATAACCCTCGTTTATTAATAATGTGGTATTCTAAGTTTGAATGCAATTATGATTTAGGAGACAAAACTTCCAATATTAATCTCCATGTTAGATATTTATTTGGAAAATAAAATTGATGTTGAAATTATTATCATTTTAATTTAGAAATGATGTTGAAATTATTAATATTTTAATTTACAAAATAAGAGTGATGTTGAAATATTATTATTTTAATTTAGAAATCAAATGATGTTGAAATTACTACTATTTTAATATTTTAATTTAGAAGACAAGATAGATTTATAATTTATAATTTATATTTTTATATATATATTTTTTTTAATATTTTATAATATATATATGGCTATATGTATGTGTATGGAATTTTTTATTTGATATACACATACAAAAGGAAAGATTTAGGTATTGAAAATTGATTAGGAAAGGAATTAGCTCAACATAATCTTTTCCTCTCAACCTATTACTTTTGAGGCATTATAGAAAAATATGTTTTATGCTTTATAAAGACTTAGTTACAATTACCATTGGATAAATCCAACAACTAGACAAATCATGACCAAGCTGGTATATGCAGCGATCATAGTAGAAATCATTCCTCCTGAGGTGAAATGGTGGAGTCAGAAAATCTAGAATTGGGACATTCCTCCACAACTTTAATGTTTCACTTGGTTTGCGCTAGAAAATAAAATCTTAACATGGGACAATTTGTCTTGTCGTGGGTTCAAGGGTCTAAATGTATGTGTTCTCTGCAAGTGGGGCCCCAAAACAATGAAGCACCTTTTCTTTCAATGTGAATTTGCATTCGCTCTATGGCAATAAGTCCTTTCGAATATAGGCATTCGAGTTTTAGGTCTGCTTAGTTATCTAGAAAATGCATCTTTTGGTGGGATCAAAACATGGGGAATCGCAAATCCCTTCCAATTCATGTGGCTTGGGGAATCTAGAAAATATGAAACAAACTGATCTTTGAAGATCTCTTTATAAGCATCCATTGAATTATGCCTCATATTCTAGGTTTTTTCTATGATTATCTGAGACAAAGGAAACCTAGGAAACATCACATTATTTCTCCTCCTATGGCTTACTCTGTGGACAAATTTGGCTTCTTTCATGAAACTCAATAAAATGGAATCTACAACGGAGATGCTGTTATAATTCTTTCAAGAAATGTTGTAGTGCATATTCGTCTAAACATGGGGATGGGTTACAACTCATAATTAGAAATTGTTTCTAGTTAAGCCCTTCTTCTTGTTGTTGCATCCATTTAGGTGGTTTCTTTGCAGGTTCATGAAGACTCTCAATGTGTAGTTGGGTGGCTAAAAGGAAACAATCATCTCAAGACTATAAACCTTCATTGATGGAAGGAGAAAATTAAATCCTTGAAAGAAAACTTCTAACATCTCTCTTTCCAGCATGTTCCTATAGAGATGAATTGTCGGGTAGATGCATTGTCCAAAAGAGGTCTCCTGGAAGAGGAAGGTTCAATAATCGTGGAAAAATACTAAGGCAATCAACTTCTGTTGAGAGGGCACCTACATTTCCCTTCTGATCACCAACTCTTGCCTCTCCAGTTCTCTTAGATATAATCATGCTCATATGCTCATAATACAATGATATGGTTCCTTTTATGATCTAAATTTTGTCAATCCAAAATCATAGTTTTATGTGTTGATGTTTTTGCTATGCACACAAGTTTTATCAGTTCATGGTATGCTCTGATTCTAAAGCTCCTGAAGCTTCTTGTGAAACTTCAATTTAATTTTTTTGGGTTCATTCTCTATCTTTTTCTAGGCTAGGTGACTATGTTTATGTTCCATATTTCAAAGCCCAAATAGGTCTTGCAAATTTCTGCTATGATTGTAAACAATAACTTTACTTCTTTTCTCTAATAGAAAGGTTGATCTCTCTCTTTTCCTGAAAAAAGGACTACTGTTGTTAGTGTTTGAAAAAAATAACAAAAATAAATAAATAAACTAAGGACATTAAAATTGCTTTATTTTCTATCTCAACAGTTGTGTAAGCCATAAAATTTTGAGTAAAAGTTGAAGAGTGCCAACAATTAAGTTTGATTGGAACTATATGAATGAAATCTTCAATTCCTTTGAAACTCATAACAATGTTACCATAAGAAAGTTGTATTAGTCGTTTCCCCTTAGGAAGCAATGGTCACCATTGTATCAATCTCCTCAATCACATGGGGAAATGTCTACTAAATCTTCCTCCCATTGAGCCACATGCCCAGATGAAGTCATTGCCTTACTTTGACAAACTAATATAGTTATATGCTTTGCTAGTGGTTTCCCTTCATCTTGGTGTCTATCATCTGGTTGACTGTATCCCACTCAATGTAGTGGGGTTTATTTACATAAAGGCCAAGTCCGTGGGCATGTTTGAGGTGTCCAATATAGGTGCAAATATGGTTAAAGGAACACCACATTAAATATATAGAGTAAACCACGGAAATGTGGAATAATTACTTCAAAACTTCTCTTCAAAAACTTAGATGATGGTGTAAGGTACATATTAGAGTGGTCTAAACTTCTTATGAGGTGTTCTCTCTACAAGTGCAATGATACCATATCACCAGTTAGAAAATTGTGCCTAACCTAACATTGATTGTGTTGTCACTTATGCTTTCTTGTTGTTGGATGCACTAGATTTGTTAAAAAAATTACTCTATCTACCTTGTTTGAAGCATGGGGGCACTCTTCCTATGTACGTGCAATAAGGAAAAAGATGTTAATTGTGGTCAAGGGATGTGACTGCAAGAATGTTGGGGCCAAAAGTGAATACGGGCTCTATAATAGCTATGTTAGACATAAGGAAGACTCTCATCCCATGTACATGGATGCTTAGAGGTTGTACATTCTAAGGATATGCGCAATCATACCAAAACCTTTAGATTGATAGTGCTTGGGAACTGATACATCATAATCAAATCTCTTCTCCATAACCCAGTCTCACAAGATCACCAGTTGACATCCATCTTGGAATGAATTAGATATGAGGAATAGAGTTTGGCCTCACTCTCTTGCTTCCAAATCTTTCAACATTATAACTATATAGCAAATCAACTAGAAAATTTAGAAACAAAAAAAGAAAATGGTGGATTTTAATCAACTCTAAGGTTTAGGATCAACTCATCCTGTAAATCTCCCATGAACCACATTGATTGCAACAACATGAGGCAAATAATGGATCAATATGTGGATGCTCATCATGCTTTTGATTTGGGACAATTGATAAGGGCCCTCACACCACCCTCATATGTCTCCCATTACTTACAGCCTAGGTTATGATGCTCCATATATATCCTGGGATGATCCATTTGGGAACTATCCCATGGCTCACATCTACTCGTTATTCGGTCTATTCTCTCAACATAGTTGAAATTTTTTGGTGTAGACCTACTATAGCTTAGAAATTCCCTCGTCTATTTTCGCATCCTTTTTATTGTTTTCCCACAACCTTTGCCTTGACTTTCATCCTTTTTCGCTCTTCCATATCCTTGTTTTACTCCATTTTTTATGAAAGGAGATTTTGGGGTATACCAATTTCCCCTCCCTTTATAAATTTTAATCCTAAGGCCTGTGGGTTATGGCCCACAAACCCTATCGAAAGCGTATTTTGAAGCCTTAAGTCTTTAAAACCGGGACCACACTTCATATTGGAATACACAGGATTACATGGAAAACACATAGTCGAAACACTTAGCCGGACTTCAAAATATTTATGCATCTGTGTTCATAACTTCATTAGTTCCGCATTCCCGATCCATCACCTTCCCGTTGTGCTCTCCATTCACTGATCTCTGATCAGCCTGATCTCCACCGTCCATTTGTTTCTCCGATCCAACGGTTATCGGTGCAACGCTTAATTTCCCATTGGTGTATCACAATTCCATATCCGTCATCGCTTGACCTCTGTCTAATGTGATTTGTGACTAAATCTTAACTGTTGATCTGGCGCTCGATCCGACAGTTGTTGCTTAGCCTGATCAATCAACTTGCGAGACAATCCTCCACCGTCAATCTTCCTCCATCAAATCCGACGGTTGACATTGATTTCGGGAAGACAACAAGCACGAGGATTAACAACCCAATAAAGCGGTTTCCTCTCTCCTCCTCGCTGCTATGTGTCCTCCACTAAGTGGAATCGGGTGACTAACCTTCAATACCACTTATAGCCTTTTGTCCACTCGAAAATACCACTTCCTATTGTGAAACGACTTTCCTCACAAATTAACTTCCACGCTCTTCCACCAAATGATGACTGTTGACCTATTCCATCGGACGGTTTTGATGGTTCCTTCAGGTTACTCTATATTTTAATAGTATCCGTCGATCTAACCAATCTGACAGTTATGATTAAATTGTATTCTTCATTCGCTTTCGCTCATGATGGAACACGTATTACACACACAGTTAATCTGCCATACAACAACTCTCTTAGCCTTGGATCAGCATCAATCCTACAATATTGACGGTCGATCAACACACTTACAAACATTGGATTCAACTCTTATATATGAAATACACATAGATTTTATCTATATAGTCATACACAGGTGCATAAATCAACACTGAAACACACTTTTATATTATACACGACATAGTTACATTCTAAGGCATTTCAGCCTTAGTCACAGTTTTCCTCTCAACTACATTGAATCTATACTCAAGTTACACAAATTCCTATCTATTGTTGTCTCATCTCTATCCTCCCCTACACACATAGACTCTCTTTTAATAAGAGATTACAACATTCGTGGATCATTTAAGATGCACGATTTCCTCCCACAATCACTCAACAAACCCCTAAACTCTCTATATGCATACATGGAAGATTAGATTACATTAAATAAGTCTTCTAGAGACTTTATCCATTCCATCATTTACTCAATTTTAAATAGAATTTTTCCCTTGTGTTGCTCCGATGGTCCACGTCCTCCTTGCTTTGCTTTGGATTCTGAATTTGATTTAAGGATGCTGGATGTTCCTGCATCAGACTCCCGAGGCACAAAAATTTATGACCTCTTGGTCATATGCTTCTCCTTATCCTTAGCAATTCTATCCACTTCTCAGTGGAACTACCTTCATGATCTTCTGTGAGCTACAACCAACCTCTGCAGTAACTGTCTTCTTTGCCACACGATACCTCACCAAGCTTTCTCCTCTGAGCTTTAGTCATTTAGCATCCTTCTTGTTCTCTCCTCTAGAACCAATTGAGCATTTAGTGCTCTAGGTTGCTGCAAGTCTTCTCACCTTCTGCTGCTGCTATCTGCACGACAGTAAAGACCATAAACTCTCCATACTTCAACAACTATACCTCTTCTCCTTCTACTTGCAAATTCTTCGTCCTTCTCGCATGAAATCTTCTTCCCTTAACCTTTCCCTGCTCTGATACCAAATGACGAAAGGAGATTTTGGGGTATACCAATTTCCCCTTTCTTTATAAATTTCGATCCTGAGGCATGTGGTTATGCCCCACAAACCCTATCGGAAGAATATTTTGAAGCCTTAAGTCTTTAAAACCGGGACCACACTTCATATCGGAATACACAGGATTACACGAAAAACACAGTCGACACACTTAGCCAGACTTCAAAATATTTATGCATCCACGTTCATAACTTCATCGGTTCCGCACTCCCAGTCCATCACCTTCCCGCTGTGCTCTCCATTCACTGATCTCCATCATCCATTTCTTTCTTTGATCCAATGGCTATTGGCGCATCGCTTAATTGCCCATCGGCGTATCGCAATTCCATCTTCATCATCCCTTGACCTCTGTCTAATGCAATTTGCAACTAAATCTTGATCGTTGATCTGGCGCTCAATCTGATGGTTGTTGCTTAGCCTGATCAATCAACTTATGCGATAATCCTCCACCGTTGATCTTCCTCCATCAGATCTGACGGTTGACATTTATTTCAGGTATATAACAAGCATGATGATTAACTGCCTGATAAAGTGGTTTCCTCTCTCCTCCTCGCTATTACGTGTCCTCTGCTAAGTGAAATCGGGTGACTAACCTTCAATACTAGTTACAGCCTTTTGTCCGCCCAAAATACCACTTCCTGTTGCGAAATGACTTTCCTCTCGAATTAACTTCCGCGCTCTTCCACCATGCGATGACCGTCGACCTATTCCATTAGATAGTTCTGATGGTTTGTTCAGGTTCCTCTGTATTTTAATAGTATCCGTCGATCTGACCGATCTGACGGTTATGATTAAAACGAATTATTCGTTCACTTTCGCTTATGATGGAACTTGTATTACACACACAATTAACATGCCATACAACAACTCGCTTAACCTTGGATCGCCATCAATCCTACAGTATAGATGTTCGATGAACACACTTAAAAACATTGGATTCAACTCTTATATATGAAATACACACACAAGCTATCTATACAGTCATACACAAGCGCATAAATCAACACTAAAACACAATTTTATATTATATATGACATAGTTACATTCTAAGGCATTTCAGCCTTAGTCACAGTTCTCCTCTCGACTACATTGAATCTACACTCAGGTTACACAAATTCCTATCTATTGTTCTCTTGTATCTATCCTCCCCTACACACACAAACTCTCTTTTTATAAGAGATTACAACAGTCGTGGATCATTTAAGATGCACGATTTCCTCCCACAATCACTCAACAAACCCCTAAACTCTCTATATGCATACATGGCAGATTAGATTACATTAAATAAGTCTTCTAGAGACTTTATCCATTCCATCATTTACTCAGTTTTAAATAGAATTTGTCCCTTGTGTTGCTTCAATGTTCCACATCCTCCTTCCTCCGCTTTGGATTCCGAATTTGATTTAAGAGTGGCGGATGCTCCTCCATCAATTTTTATGCTTATGTATGAGATTAAGCTCAATATTTTCCAATGCATTTATGTTAGTATTTTAAGTGAGTTTATGATTAAATATTAGAAGAATAATATGTTTTCACTTATATCTGAAAGTTGGGTGAGTTTGGTAGAGATTATAGGTATATTTGGTGATTCCTTCAATGCAAATTTTGACCAGTAAGGTTCAAAATCGAATTTTCTCTTCAACCTTTGAAGATTTGATGAGCATTTCAGAGGATCACTCAAGTATCTTGGATGGAGAAGTATCATGAAAATTTGTTATCAATTTTTTTTTTGATATATTAATGAGAAAATATTTAGAAATAATTATAGATATTTACTTGTTAATTATTAGCAAATGGTGTTGAGAATCATGATTATCGTTAGACCAAAACCCACAGTTGTTAGTCAGCAATCACATTGCTAGAGATAAGGATCCATGAGAGGCGGTTAGTCCATGTCGTGAAACACATGGGGAGCATTGGTTTATCCAATGTCCAACAATCTCCCCCCCAACGCGAGCCGGGTGTGTATCAAACTCGTTACCTACGCTCTGATGCCACTTGTTGGGAATCATGATTGTCATTAGACCAAAACCCATAGGTGTTAGTCAATGATCACATTGCCATATATAAGGGTGTTGGTTTATCCAATGTCCAACAAATGGTTGTAACTACATGAAAGATATGTGGATCTGAATTTATTATTGCTTATCTTAGTTTCAAACCAAGTTTTAGTATAAATAAGAGTATCTTCTCCATAGTAAGGGGAGGAGTCTTGGAGCACATGTCCAACTTATGATGGAATAGAATAAAACTTCTTAATATATCCTTTCACATAGATTGTCATTCTCTAGTTTTAGATGTAGAATGTTTTCATTTAGTTTATGGAGCTATAAAATAGTTTGCTACTTTGTTCTTGGAAGACTTGGACTCACTCCAAATAGATCAATACCACATTTTATTTATTTTATGTAGTCTAATTTCTTGTACATTATTTATTGGTAAATACTTCTCTTTCTTTCCATTAACCTCTGTTATATATGTGTATATCAGTCTTTGTTTCTATATTGCAACAAGAATTTTTCCAATCAGAACATGTTTTGCTTTTGAAATCAAGTTTAATATTGTTTGATTGAGTAAAATATTGATGAGTCTAACACAATATTGTTGCAAGTCATTGAGCCACCTAGGGGCGCGAGAAAAATACACTACTGTCGAAGCTTTCTACAAGTAGAGACCCTAATGCATGCATGATCAACAAATTAAACTTGAATCAATTATAGTAAGGGGAGGACTCTTGGAGCACATGTCCAACTTATGATGGAATAGAATAAAACTTCTTAATATATCCTTTCACATAGGTTGTCATTCTCTAGTTTTAGATGTAGAATGTTTTCATTTAGTTTATGGAGCTATAAAATAGTTTGCTACTTTGTTCTTGGAAGAATTGGACTCACTCCAAATAGATCAACATCACATTTTATTTATTTTATGTAGTCTAATTTCTTGTACACTATTTATTGGTAAATACTTCTCTTTCTTTCCATTAACCTTTGTTATATATGTGTATATCAGTCTTTGTTTCTATATTGCAACAAGAATTTTTCCAATTAGAACATGTTTTGCTTTTGAAATCAAGTTTAATATTGTTTGATTGAGTAAAATATTGATGAGTCTAACACAATATTGTTGCAAGTCATTGAGCCACCTAGGGGTGTGATACAAATACACTACTCTCGAAGCTTTCTACAAGTAGACACCCTAATGCATGCATGATCAACAAATTAAACTTGAATCAATTATATTTTTTTACTTTAGAATAATTTTCATTTCAAGCATGTGTGATTAGAATTTCTTCTTTAGTCAATAACCAACATAAGTGAAAGGTGCATTGTTGTGTGGGAATTTCTTAAAGCATAGATTCCCACACCTTGATTCTTCACCAGTGTAAGTTTTGTAGTCTAGACAAAAAAATATTAGCCCCTTTCTTGTTGTGTGCTTAGAATTTCTTCTTTAGTCAATAACGAACATAAGTGAAAGGAGCATTGTTGTGTGGTCCTTTCTCAAAACAAAGATTCCCATGTTGATCCAAACTTAAATAGAAACAAAACAAATTACAAATATAATCACAAATACATAGATGCAACAAAAAAATGCTTTATTTGATTAATATAAAAATATTGAACTATGCTTACAAACAGAATGGAAATAAGATAGCTCAGGCGATGTTAGCTTATCTCTAAGAAGAGATGTGGAGGCTACATGCCAACTGAATTGTGTTACAATGAGGCTCAAGGGCCTATTTATTATTGAAAAACATGAAAAAACCATAAACAACCAAAACCCTAACTCCAGGAGATGTAGTGCCAAGATTTTGTGGGCCCCGTTGGGGTTAGTTGGGCAGCCAACTTCCGAGGGTCGTAATTTGGTCATATTATCTTCGTTTGGCACATACGATACCTTGTTGGAAAGGTCTCTATTAGTATTACAGGTTTTACGGCAGGCCCCTACCTAAGGCCACAAGCTTGCATTGAACCTCAAGAAAACAACGTTTAGGGGGTCGAAACTGCTCCGGAAGTTCAGGACCTGAAAAAATGCTAAAAATAGTAAATGTTGAAATAAACAAGGAAACATGTGAAACTGACTGGAGGGTCTAAGTGGAATATGCGGGTGGCCACCAATACCCACCTAGATCACATGCCGTGATTTTTTGTTGGTGTAAAATTGTGTAGCCTAGATAGAGGAAGATTAGTTGCTTTGTGTCTTAAAATGGATTTCGATTAATGAAGCGTAGTGTATTTTATTTCATAAACTAAGATATACATTAAGTGTTTTAGATAGATTTTACTACGAGAAATCTAATTTTGCACATAGATGTTTGCATTTCTCAAGTTTGCGAACTTTAGATTGATAATAAAATGTTACTGAATCTATGCAAATAAATTGCTTGACACTCAAATCTTAGCAATTATCTTCCCTCATGAATTTGACTCTTTCGACATTGATAGTCCCATGTTTTCTCAACATTTTGTTGGCATTCACAAGCTATCTAGACATGCTTCTACCACAAGTTCTTTTGGTCCTCAATTCTTCTTCTACTCCATTTATTGTTGCATTCTAGAAGTATCTTGCTCAAATTTGTGTGTTTTGCAAAGGATTAAGCAAAGTGTTTCACTGATAGTACATGTTTTTACCATCCTTTAGCTCTCATGGAAATATAGAATATTGGGTTGTAGCAACACTATAGCTTGTTTGCACCCTCCAGAATGAGGCACAAGTAACATCCACGAATGCAAGCCTATATTGGTTCTCATATGTTCAAGGGATCTACATTAGCATGCAAACATCGACTATGCAAAATTACATAGACTAAGACATATCCTGGAAAGTTGTGAAGCTGGGATTAAGGAATTGGAGAATCAATTAATGACTCAAAATGAACTCCAATCCAAGGATAATCAAATTCGATCTCAAAATTCTGAACTCATGATGAATGAAGTTGCCATGAGTTCCCTAGTCTTCCAAACTAGTAGAATTTTCGTCATGGAGAACATAATTCAAGCAATTATACCTCAACTAGTTCTCCTTTCCTCTAGGACTCCTGCTTTTCCTACTCCTTAGATATTTTCACTTAAGTCTTTTCAATGCAAATATGAACCGTCCACGAGAAAACAAGGATCAACACCAAGAGTCTTCTCTATCACCACATCAGCACATTGAGAAAGATATATTTGTTAACACAAGGAAAGACAAAGCATCAGATGAGTAACTCCCCTCTTACTTGTTGACTTTGGAATATTGTTAAAATTTCCCAATTTAAAACTATTTTCTAAAATCTATATATTTAATTGTTTAAAAATTTAATATACTATTTTTTTATATGATCAATTATATCTCTTTAATGTGCAAATCTATTTTATTAATATTTTACAATATTCAATCAATATAATTTTTTCATTAATATAAATATTCCCCATTTTAATTAAAGATAAAGAAAGAAGATAAACAAAGTTCCAAATTGGATGGAAGAGATGAAAGAGTTGTGTGAAGAAAGTCTATCTCAAGAATTTGTTTCAATATGAAAGAGGAGTCATACTAAATCATTAACATTTGACATTTTAACATTTAGTTATATAGATGTTTTAACATTTGACCAACATCTTAATATAGGTAAATACACATACTTAACATTTGAACTATATAGGTATGGAAGTGTAAATCCAAGGCTTTAGCATCAACACTTTATCAAAAAGGTAAGTACTGTAATTACTATAGTAATGGTAATAATCTATAACCCATGCTTAGTTATATAGATGTTTTAACATTTGACCAACATCTATTAATGCGAGCATGTGCTAGATAAAGATAAGCTTTAGGTTAGTGTTTTTGGTTTTCATTCAAAGGAAGAAAGAACAATAAGAGTTTGAACATCTAGTCATGCCAGTTTTATCCTTTCCTCCTGTATATAATGGGACTAGACCTTTACCCTCCTTCTCCATCGCATTCAAAACCACTCATCCCAGCTAGCAGTGTTGAACAAAAGTGGATTACGTCAATCTCCAACTTCTTGCTAAAGTGTAGGTAGGTTGTGTTGTTTCATTACTTAACCACGCATCTAGGAGAACCATGGGAAAGAAGAAACAGGGTGGTTGCCCAAGACAATTGTTATTGATCGCTCCCTTCGGGCCTACTAGTAGGTGATTAGTGGGGTTCTAGTTAAAAGGAAGGGTTTCAGGTCATGTGTTAGGCCTGACAATGAAAGAAAGAGAATCCAAAGTTTTAATTGAACATGAATGGTTGTTAATAGAAATCCGATATGGCTTTTTTAATCCATCCTGTGATAAATGATTTGGTTTCCACATAAAATAAACTAGAAAGGCACCAAACTAGTTCATCTCCTTCACCACATGATATGAATTTTAAAATACCATTTCATATAGTATGAAATGCAAAATCAGTAATCACACAAAGAAGCATCATATTAACCAAGTACCAAATTTCTTATGCATTCGACTAACAATCTAAGTTGTGACCTATACACTCCTTGATGGTTCAATCCATTCTATTGAGCCAGTCCATCAGGTTATGAAATCGAAGTAAGTCCCATGAAAGATGAAAGAAGTCTCATGGAGATTGAAGATGGATTGGCAGTTTAGATAAGCAAGTAGGAGGAGCCCAAATCCCCTTCTTAGGAGGATTAGCAGTTTAGAGAGGGATTGGCACGTTTCAGGTCCAGTTCATCTAAGGAAGAGCCTAAAGCGAGAGTGGTGAACCGGTTGAATATTCGATCTATCTATATTATATAAGAGTCAATTTATACGTGCATTTTGAATGTTTTGAGTGGCTTAGTTGAAATGGAAAATTAGGCCCGCATGGTCCGTCCTCCTAGTTCAATACATTCCATTGATATCATCGTGTGTATATGTCCTTTGCTATGTTCGTTATGTGCTCACGGGATAGAATTCATTTCCTTCATGTGGTTAGTTACTTGCTTTAATACCTCTGGTTCAGTGTCACCTACCTTTAGGAACCTTAGGAGGGGAGGTATGGCATCTATGAACCCTTCCTTTACTTACGAGCATCCAATACTTTACTTACTTATTGCCTTGCCTGATGAATTCTTTTGGGTAACAACACATATTACCTTCTGATATCACTGAACCTTGCCCATATGATGCAGGAATTAGAACCTATTGCTGAAGCCAGGAATCATGGATACTCTTGAGTGGGACGGGCTCCTGTGGGGACAGATTCTGATTAGGGTCTATGGAAGCCATTTGAATGGCTTGATAAGCAACCTCAGTTACCAAAAAAGGTATAACTAACCCTGCATATCCATTCCCTAACGCAAATGCTAATGGGTCAGCCCAAGGGGAATCAGGTTAATGGACAAGCCTGGAAAGGGAACTGATTCCCCAGAGAACCGAAACCACCCAAAAGGGAAGGCGTGTGAGTCCCACATTGTAAGTTGATTATGAGCCGTTAGTTCCACCTATATAGACAGGGAACTAATTACCAAGAGAACTGAAACCACCCAAAAGGAAAGGCGTGTGAGTCCCACATTGTAAGTTGATTCTGAACCATTAGTTCCACCTATATATACATCCATAAGAGCATCACCGACAACAACAAAACAAGCAGCCTAGAAGAGAGGGGCAAGGTAGGTGCCATTCACGTAGGTCTAGTAGTGCCATTCAGTCAGGGAGGTCAGGCCACCTCAGAGCATTTCGATATGTTTTTTGGGCACACATTTCCGATAATTGTAGGAAGAACCTCTTGCAAATCAATCAAATCACTCTGCTTGGGAAAGAGAAAGAGAGATGTATATATCTGAGGGGTAGAGGTGTAGTATGAATATTATTCTCCTTCCTTGTGCGACCTCTTATAAATCAATCAAACCACTCTGCATATATAAATAAAATAATGTAACATGTTGTTATAAATATACAGTTGAACACTGTAAATATAAACGATCTGCAAATATACTCCAATCATAACCTTCCATCCTCCTGTCCAGTCCTAATACACTCTGATAATATACATGAAGGTGCGGGCGATTGTAAGAGGATTATATTAAAAAAAAAAACATGAAAGCATTCCAAACAACTTATTACGCTGTAATTTTAATGAATCACAAGCAAAATGGAAGACGCAAATGCTAGGAAAGCAGGCCGACCAGCCAAAACTTAGAATCCAATAACAAAATAGAAAACTGCACATAACAACTAACATACAACATACATAAATAGAGGCAGACCCTCCAATAAGGAAAGATTAATCAGCAAACATAAACAGTCCAAGTAATATCTAAGATACAAGCAATTGAATGAAACTTTCAAATCCCATCCAGATTCTACGATCTCGATGCAGATAGAGATTATCCCAATCCATCCATCCTATCCCATCATAAGTCCATCTTCATCTCATCTTTCTGCTTTGACTAGATGACCTGTAAAACATATATTTTCCATTCATATATGACATAACAGTAAATAATAACACACAATTTAGGCCAGTGTGTTGGACAACTCAATTTAATCAACCAATTTCAAAATGAAGATTCCTAAGAAGTCATGTGTTCAAGCCAGTAAAGGCCCTCTTTATCAGGAGTACATGTTGTACTCTGGTGGTTACAACCTCTACCCTTGGTGCCATTCAAGGAACCCTAGATGCGATTGTGAAAAGCACTGATTTCCAAGACCATTTTTCATTAAAAAAAAAAGTAATCACACAATTTCCTCTAGATATTTTAGCTTGTTGGGCTTTCAAGTAGCAAATTATTCTATGAAATGATATGAAATTACTACGAATGAGATTATACCCTGCCATGTAAGTTAAACATACATACATATTCTCTTTGTCTGCAACATTCATAATTCGCCTTTTTATAGCATTACCAAATCATGTTCTGAGCCTCCTCATCTACAAATACTATTAATGGAAGCCCTGAATGTTCTCTGCAAAATTTGCCTTTTTATAGCATTACCAAATCATGCTCTAAACTCCTGATCTACAAATACTATTAATGGAAGCTTTGAGCGTTCTCTGCAAAAATCACATAGCAGAACTCCGTCATAAGCAATAACAAAGAAAGGAATTACTGAATACATATACAAACAAATATTAAGAGAAGTTGTAGATAATTTAAGAAGCTCACAGACTAACAATCACTCAGTGCATAAGGGTCTGGGACATATATAAGATAGGAAAAGAGTGATGGAGACAAAATATACACGTGAAAAGCTAACCCAATATAAAGAAAAATGTGGCGGCCAAATCACCATATCATGTTCATGAACCTGCAATACAAAAAATTTGTTACAGTGTCAATGTAGAGGTAATTACAAAGAAAAAAATGCAACAGATGATATTCCTTACCTACTGTTTCGAAATCTGAAGGCCGACTAGTTAGTCACCTCCCATTTTTCCATGTCAGAACAAGCATACACATTATTCATATGAGACTTCCATTAGAGTATGGATCGGATTTGGCTTGTCCTTTGACAGTGACTGTAGAGCCATAAAACCCAAGGGTAAAGCCTTTGAAAGTGGCCATTAGCTCAAAACAGAGGCATAAAAAACCAACAAATTACCGTGAGATATTTTTAACCATGGCCTATTCAATAAAATGCAAAATATGATAGTTACACATGGATAAGAAGTTAATGATCTTTTGATCACTTTTAAACAAATTTTAGGTTTCTTTTTAAACAAATTGAAATTTTTAAAATTGAAAATTTTAAAATTTTAAATAAGACTAGAACAGTTCGACACATCATATCATACCACACACCTGTAGAAATACGGGAAGAAATATGGGCACCGCATGGGACCATCCTGTGACCACCTGTCCACACTAGCAGAACATGAACATGCATGTTTCCAAGGCTGTTGACATCTTGTCCATTCATGTGTCCATTATACTTGTAACTCACTGCCATTTTGTGTTCATCGTTGTCATTTCTCTAGTAAAGTTGCTCCATTCCATTCGAAGCAGATTACTCTCACAACAATCGAGTAGTTGCATGGCGACACGTCTATTGGCATTTCTAGCGATTTTCAAGAAACTTTATTTAATGACAATAACAAGCCCGAGGTGGGATGTGTAGCATGGCTCACCATTTATAGTTAGAGTTGATGTTGATCCTAGCTTCTGTGTTATTTTGCATGGTTTTAATGCTCATATAACTGACAACATATTTTATGCTCTAGCTAGTAAATACAGTTCCCCAATTACACTCATTTTCAGAGCACCAGATCAGTATCCAACAGGAGGAGGACAAGAAGTGGTGTAGTAATGGGGAGCACATGCCCCTCATATCCTATTGTTGTCGAAGCAGTGGTTGATTTGTTTATTCGGTTGATAGTAGCTTCCGAGGAGAAAGCAGTTGATTATGATGAAGTAGATCAAAGCCATACTCTACAACAACAATAGTAAATCTAGCAACTCCAAACCCAACAAATCCAACAACTCCAGAACCAGACCCAACATCCAGCAGAACCATCAGTTCATCCACCACCAATAGCATAACCAAAGCTACTTGTTCTAGTCCTAGCTCCCCTTCGATCGGTCCCATCTTTCCCATAGCAGTTGTTGATGTATATGAAACAGGAGTAAGAGATGTTGCAATTGGGGTTGTTGCTTCATCATATCGATACCCACCACCAGCAAGGGGGACAGAGACAAAGTCATTAGTAGCACACCCAGTCATATATTATGGTGTTTGAGCAGACTACCAAACCCTCGAGAAGTTGATAAAGATAGATGAAAGTTTAAACTACCAACACTTGTTGATCTACCACTAGCTTCTATCCACCAACACCGGCATAAGAAAAACCACCATAGGTGGCTTAACTAGTCTTCACAATCCGGACAACACTACAAAAGTGGTAGACATATCTGTAGGCACCAATAGACCTATCGATCTATGTTTCAGGCAATGACATCTAAATAGAGATACAGTTCTCAACAAAGAAGGTGGGTTTTTCTTTCCTGTTCAAATAAAGCAAGTGGTATCTAAAGCTTAAATTAAATAGAGAACCTTTTTTTGGTTCTTTTAGTAAAAAAAAAACTCAAGCAAGCTCTTTCAATCCTTTCCGCTTGATTTTCAAATGAAGAATTTCCTATGTACAGGAATGAACCAACAATTTATATATGGAAAAGTGAATACAAATAAAAATTCATAGCATGTGAACTATGATGCACAATACCAATGATACATCCATTACATTGAGGTTGAGCTTATCCATCCATTGCTTTGCTTTGAGGTTGAGCTTATCCATCCATTGCTTTGCTTTGAGGTTGAGCTTATCCATCCATTGCTTTGCTTTGAGGTTGAGCTTATCCATCCATTGCTTTGCTTTGAGGTTGAGCTTATGTTTGTTGCATCCATTGCTTTGAGGTTGATCTTATGTTTGTTGGGTGTTGCATGTTGGCAGATAGCACCAGAGCTGCCGCATGCAGATAGCCATGTGGCAGTAAATTCTCTCTGAAGTTCGTGTCAATGAATTATATTTTGTTTGAATATAAAAATCTTTTGCATGAGAAAACTTTGGATATCAGAAAAGTTTACCACAGCCTGGGTTTGTATAAAATACCTGACTTTGGATAAAATAGTGTTGCCCCAACCTTGTTGTATTGGGGCACATGAAGTTTCCAATAATAGGTGGAATGTTTTATCGCTCAAAAAACTCTCGTTAAAATTGAAATGAATTAACTGGCAAACATAAAACTTCGGTTAAATTTACATAGGAACTAAAAAATTTGGGTCAAAAAATAAACTAATTGCCGATCAACGATAGATCAATGGCTATAGTAGGGACTAATAACGTGATTAAGAGATCCATAGGAGTTAGGTTGAAAATAAGGAAGTTTATATACATATGCATATGGATGTTTGGATGTTGTATATTTTAGGATATGCAGAATTATCATGTTGACTATTTCTTTTTGTTTATCAATTTGTGATGGAAGGAAATTGATTTGGTTAGTTTGGTGTTTATTATTGACTACAAGTTGGACCAAAATGTGTTTCGAAATTTACTGTTTTTATATAAAATAATAGTCTATTGTAACTGAAAATGAATTGAAATAGTCTTGAAGGATAGCTTAACAATCACTTCTATTGTGATATTCTTTTTGTAGGTTGCACAAAATATCATCTTAGGGAGTCAATGAAAAACCACAAATACACAATTTTAAACTTGTCTCATTAATGATGGGCCTAACATATAATCCATGGAGAACGAATTTTGGTTTTTGTCTAAGAAAAATTGATTACTAAAATTCTTTTACAGCAATTGGAATTAATTCTTCTAACTAATAAATTAATTATGTAGTTTATTGCTATGACAACAACGAATTAATCACACTGCAATATTGAAAAATAAAAATACTCTGGAAGATAAACTGGAAAATAAGAAAATACTGACACACACAAAAACATAACTCCATTATTTTTTGACAAAAGTCCCTCGAAAAAACCAATGTGGGAAAACCAGTGTAGTAGCTAAGGGTTTTTATTATTAAGCAATAATGAGAAGATTGTGAGTACAATAAATGTCACCAAACTGACGAATCTATCCAAGATAAATACTTGCAAAAATTTACTGAGCGATTTTACCCTAACTCCGAGCAATCCCAACACTATTTGACATTTGAAAAGTTAGTCATCCAAGTGGTATGTGCAAGCTCCACGACACTCTAGCATTGCCTTCCACACGCATTGCCTACCACACACATTGCCTGGAATAACTGCTAATCTAGTCGTCTTTCTTGTTGTTGACTGGGAAAATGCTTCTTCGGCCCTTTAGAAAATCATACTAGCCTCTGGAACTGAAAATGTATTCCTCTTCAGCTAACTCTAACTACGCACTTGAGGCTCTACATTGCCTCTATGCAAGCTCTTGGAGAAAATTTCATCCTCCTGTTTCTGAATCTCAAGAATTGGAAAACTTCCTTCGAACTCACTGTCTCTTCCCCTCTCTATCTCTATGTCCCCTCTTTGGCTCGAACTCTTCTGACAAAATGTTCCTATTCCCTGGAAAATCGAACTTCCTAAGGAAATTGATCTCAAGTATGTTCCTCCATCTACCCATCGACTTCTTCTTATAATCTCACTATGGGACTCCAACGACCAAGATTAAAAATTAATCAATGGCTCAAATTATTTCTTAGTTGATCTGTGTGAGTTTTTAGAGAAATATCACCTTCCTTAATTTATTATTGTTATTTAATCATTTTCCTTAAGTTAGACTTAGGAAAAATTTAATTACTAATTAATTAACTTAATTAAGGCATCTATAGATGGATTTTCCTAAAACCTTTTCAGGGTTATGGATTCCTAGTGTTTCTTAGCCTCTCTGACAACTATCGAGACTAGAACACCATCTGGTGCTACAAAAACTAACACTCCCTCTTAGTGAGGAAGGTGTTCCAGTGATAAACTGCTACGACACTTTGTCTCTGCATCATCCTCTATACATGTTGCTAATGTTTGGCCACTTTGATTTCCTGCCACTTTCCACCACACACTATGTAAATTTGATGTTGCATTTGTGCTACTGCTGACAGTGATATACTATTTCCAACTTTACATCTACATTGCAACTCCCTCTCAACTGTTGTTGTTGCTACTTCAACTACTGCAACTGAGAAGTATCCAAAATACTGAAGCAACTTTGTCTCCTAAGCACGTGACTGTTACTAGCCTTTGCACTATACACTGACGAATATGCGTTATTGTTGAATTTGTTATTGAGCCTCCTACTATGTTGTCAACACTACTTTGTGCTCCTCAACACCTAACTGCAACAAGTCTGCAATTGTTCTCTTAAATATGATTGCATCAATTGGCATTAATCTATCTTGCTACTAAATATTGTGGGCTCCTGTAGCATGGTAATGATCCATAAAGAAGACACCTCAATGGACCATGCCCAAATCTGCACAACTTTGGGACTATAGCTCTATATCTCCCCACCTCACTCCTAGAGGTATAGTTGTAAACATGGAAAAGTTTTCCCCCAACGTGGAGGAGTTTTCTTCTATCTCTGCGGATGAAGCCTCCTCGTCTTGCTTCTCATGCTTGTCCTTATTCCTTTGAAGACATTGAGCACTGTAGTGGCCAAACTCATCATACCTGAAGTAATTTACCTTAGATATATCGTTTTCTTCTTCTCCCCTTGTCCCCGGTTAGGACCCTTTCATGCAAGGGCCACATTATTTTCCTCCTCCTCACCTTTCGATCCCTTACTGCTGCTTCTACTAATGGAGTTCTTCATAAGTGCTTGCCTCATCTCCTCCTACTGTAAGCATGACCACATCTTGTTCCACCGAGGTAGAGTATCTTGTCCTAAAATGCCTTGGATGAAGATCTCTTAGTCCTTTGAGACACTATTAAGTACTAAACACAGAAGCTATGTGTCTTGAGGCACCTCCCCAACTGCTGCAAGTTGATCCCAAATTTCTTGAATTCTAGTGAGAATGGGATCAATGCCTTCACCCTTATACATCCTGATGTTTCTCGGCTTCTCTTTTAGGAACATCTTTCCCTGCTCAGAAGGATTCCGATATAACTGAGTGAGAGCATCCCACATCTCCTTGGCATTGTTCTATCCAGATATACGAGAAACTATATGGCCTCGTAGTCCATCCAGGATCATTCACTTTGCCTTGGCCATCTCTTTCATGTTCTCTTTCAGCTGATCTGCATCATTTGATACTACCACAACACTCTGTGCAAAGGTCTTTAGGCCATGTTCATCTAAAATGAAGGACATCCTAGCTTTCGAGATGACATAGTTGGAGGCTCCCTCCAACCTATGTTGATCTCTAAGCCCATTTGTGGCCATATCTGAAACTTCAATGGTAAACTCCCTCTTTCTCCTCCTCGACTGTTGATTCTGCTATTCACACTCCCTTATGGAGTGAGAAAATTCGCTTTCAGCTACTGCCGACTACAACTAGAAACCCTTTGAGAGAAATTCCCTTTGTGTGTGTGCTTTCTCTTCCACCCAACATGGATTCTTCTGTTGCAAAACCCTTTGTGCACAGACAAGAAACCCGCTCTGTGAAAATATGAGCTACTAGTGCTCCCTCTACCTGTTAGAATCACTTAATTTGGCAAGCCAAATTTTTCTGCCAACCCTACACTGAAAAATAAAATTTCCATCAATTTGCACTACCTGATTAGGCACTACGCAACCCTAGAAAATTCTTCTTACTGCTCCCTCTAAACAAAAAAATTTCGTCTTCTGCTTTTGAGCTTCCCTTTCCACCAAACTTACTTTTATACCATGTGAAATTTCACTACTGAAATTCTATTGCAGCAATTGGAATTAATTCTTCTAACTGATAAATTAATTATGCAGTTTATTGCTACGACAACAACAAATTAATCACATTGCAATCTTCATAAATAAAAATACCGTACAAGATAAACTGGAAATTGAGAAAATATTGACACACAAAAATATAGCATTGTTATTTTTAGACAAAAGTCCCAAGAAAAAGCCAATGTGGGAAAACCAATGCAGCAATTAACGGTTTTAATTTTTAACTAGCATAAAGAAAATTCTGAGTACAATAAATGTCGCCAAACTTATAAATCTCCAAAAAAAATACTGGAAAAAATTTACTAATAAATTTTACCCTCACTTCGAACAATCCTTACACTATCTAACTTGTAAAAATAAAATATATACATTTAAGTAATGATCTCGAACTTTACCACCACAGGAATAAATAAATCTAGTATCGTTATATTCATAATCGTTTATTTTTATTTTTAAAAAATCTATTGAATTATACCAAAGTATCTATTATTATTAATAAATTAACTTTTAAACTATGTAGTTTAACAAAATTACACTTTTTTATCACTCTTATGACATTTGAAAACATGAAAATAATAATAAATAAAATAAGTGTAAAGCAAATTAAAATATCCTGTAAAAATAGTAGCAATATATACATTCTACTATGTTAACGAGGATTATCCGTAGCGTAGATAGAGTCTAGACCTCTGTTTACGTCATGGAGACAACGTCACTCATGCACGGCAGCCAGTGATTCCGCAAATCATTGCAAAAGGCATTTACGTAATGAAAAAATCCACCCACCCACGTGACGTAATGAACTTGTGGGTGGTACACCGACCAATGAATTGAATTTGGAGTTGGCACAGGAACGTAACCACTTTCTTGGTTGGTTACCTTTTCTTATTTTTTATTTATGAGGATGATTATTATTGTCCACTCATATTTGTAATTTATAAATTAATATTGTGATTTTACGTTTAATGGTTTTTCTTTTGATAGTCCACATGTCTACCTATTATTTGTGGTGGAGAAGCCAATGTTGCCTTTGCCTCACTAGGTGTCCCAAACCAGTTGTGGTTGCTTTTTTGTTTTTAAATTAACTAAAATTTTGAAAGTACAATTGTTGATGGTTTAATATGGGAACCATAGCCAACTAGAATTGTTTTATTGAGACATTTATTACATGATCATCCCTATGTTAGTTCCTTTGCAATCCCTCTATTCATGCCCTATCAATCCAACCTTTCATCTCGAATTGCAAGAATTTTGAGCTGACAAACTTCTATATTTTCACTACATCACATGAGCATTTCTTTAAGGAAATTCTAGGCATCTAATTTTTTCTTGCTAGTGAGGGTACTAGGATGTTGTTGTCACCTTTACCATTTCCACCATCTTTCATTATTGACTACCTGGTTCTTAATTTTGTTGGAACGGATTGTATTTAACCTCAATTTAAAAATCGACATTCATCCTCAATTGTTCTCGTTGATGTTTACAAATAATCATTGTTAATACTATATCTTTAATGTGATCTAGCACAAAATTTAGTAATGTAAAGAAGTCATGTAATCCTAATTGTGTAGAAGTTTCACTTCTATTTTTTTAATTTGCAATATATATATATATATATTTTGCAATAAACATTTTAAACTTGAAAAATCATAAATTTTCATTCTTTGTTCTTTTTAGGATACAAATGATTTATCAATTTAAATTTTTATTTTACTATATTACTATTTGTTATGATAAGTGTATATTTCAGTGAGAGGCATTAAGGGGTGTGAGGGCTTAGTGGTTGGAACCCTAGTTGTCATAGTCATCGTTTTTGTGTTGCCAAGCCTTGGATCTCTGTCATCCTGATGGTTTGTTCGCCATAGCCACTACCAAACGTTGTCGCTAACAATTTTTCGCCTTCTTTGAGTCGAGTTCATTGTTGCTGCTTGTGTCAGTCTTATATGTGGCTTGACTCCTTTGGCGCCTCAATGGTTTTATGTTGCCCTGTTTCTATCATGGTGTCTGAGGAAGCTTGTTACAATCACACATGCATTGCTTCAAGCAAATTCCAAACATTTATAATTTTGAAGCTAGGAAAAGTATTGGAATAATGTTACCACCATCATTCTTTCCTTACTAACTATCCCTCATTACAATCACACATGCATTGCTTCGAGCAAATTCCAAACATTTATAATTTTGAAGCTAGGAAAAGTATTGGAATAATGTTATCACCATCATTCTTTCCTTACTAACTAATAGGTTATCGATTATGTTAAAATGGACTATATTAACTCCAACTTATAAATTAGCACTTGATAAATAGTTCTCCCTAATATTTATAATGAATCATTTATTAACACCATAACTTTAATATCTACTACATCTTTAATGTCTACTACAAAATTCAGCAACATAAAGAAGTCACATAATCCTTATTGTGTACATTTTTATTAAAAGCATGTTATATTGTAACCAGTTTGATAAAAAACTTTTGAACTCTAAAATTTTACTTCTAATTTTTTAAGTTGGAATATTGACAATACTTTCTGTTTTGTGAATATATATTTTATTTTGTTTAGGATTTAAAATGGTTTGTGATGGGGCCTTCCATGCAAATGTAAGTCTTTCCTTACTTCTAATTATATAAGGTTTTTCATTGTAAAAAGTGAAATAGATAATAAAAAAGTGTTATTATTTTAAAGCAAAATATTTAATATCCACTTTTTCTTCTCTTTATTATATGTATGGTTTTAATGTGTTGTTTTTGGTGATATTGTTATTTATTATGATAAATGTTGTAAGAAAGTTTTTTCGGATTAATCACATCATTATTTGTTCGATATTTAGAACTAGCTAATATGGTTCATGTTCACAACAAAAGTTGTTTTTAAGATTTCCACTTAATTATTTTGGTAGACTTTTCCATTTATTTGATATTTTGTTTATATTACGAAGATATTGTTTATAATTTGAATGAGTATGATAACTAAAAATATGTATATTTTTTAAATGTAAATAAAATAAAATAAGTGTATCTCTGTAAATTTATTAAAAAAACAAATCCCTTTATCTTATACTATAATTTATTATTATTATTATTTAAAAAATAAATTTTGATTTTTTATTATATGATTAAAAAATAAATTTTAATTATGTATTTACGAAATTACAATCACAATGGAAAACAGGAAAATAATAATAAATAAAATAAGGGTAAAGCAAATTAAAGTATTTTATAAAAATGGTAGCAATATATACACTCTGCCATGTTATTGAGGATAAACCAATTTTATTTTAAAATATAAAAAATTTGTAAGTAATTAACTATTGGTTAATTAAAGATATATTTTACATAGACCTCTTTTTGCGTGATGGAGACAACGTCATGGCAGACAGCGATATTCCGCAAATCATTTAATGAAAAAATCACCCGCCCACGTGACATAATGACTTTTGGTTGGTAAAGCCAAATTTCAATACCTATTATAATAAGCAGTAGTCTATAATGCGACTTTTTGAAAGCCTTTCCGGTGGATTTTTCCGGTCAAGATCCGGCAGCAATTCATTGGAATCCCAAGTTTCATAGCTAGTTTTTGCACAATCAATGGCTCCCAGGGGTTTTTCAGGGCGCTGTGAATCCAAATATGCAGTTAAAAAACCATTTTAACTGCTAAAAATCAAGATTTAACCTCACTTCTTCCGCCGGATTCCATCACCGGAATCTCTAAAAAGTCGCATTATAGACAACTCCTTATAATAATATTTATTATTATTATTACAATATTAGGCCAATATTATATATACTTTGTATATATTATTTTCTATTCGTTAAAGTATCCCAGGTTAACGGGGACGTCACATGCAAGCCGAGCCTACCGGGAGAAAATTATTGGAATTGATTATTATTTCAAATCACATGAAAATTATTGGAATGGATTATTATTTCAAATCAGTGCCCGATCACATAGAAGTCCCATTCACACCATAATGGAAGGTTGATTGAGACAACTTGCAATGTGGATTGTGTTGTACTTTAATGAATTTAACATTTAATGAATTTAACATTTAACAGTCATTAGGTAAGTTTTCTTGTGTCTACATCAATTACAATAACTTGTGATCATTGTGGTTGATCCTTTCCTTTCTCAAAATGTCATACTTTCATTGTCAAGATGCTTGCATAATGGAGTACATCTCCTTATAAAAAATGTATTAATGAAAATCTTTGTCAAAGAGTGCTCCATTATAATAGGCCAAAGAATGTACATGATGGATCAACACTATATTGACAAAATAATCTAAAGAACTTTAGTCCCAACCTAAAGGGTTATTGTAATTCTCACAAAATGAGGACCGATGTCGAACATATGTAAAATTTAGATCCTTAAATGGTTTTTGTTGTGACTCAGCTCACAACAAAAAATCATGTATGACTTGAATCTTGGCTAAATCCACATGCACATCATGGTCATCCCTAATGTATCCTAGATATAAAATTATCTGCATGTGGAATGATTACTTCTCAAAATTGGCATATAACTTGTGTTTTCGTAGGGTGAGCCCAAACTTGTTGAATGTGATGCAAATGCTTAATCCAAGTTTTAATGAAGATTAGGTTATCTTACATAGATGACCACTAAGGAATTTGTCAATGATCATAAGAAATTTAAGTTTCTATCTTCACTGTGATTTTATTTGAACATTTTGTATTACGCATTATGGAATGAAGAGTCAAGACACACACTCCATATCTTGTTTTTGGGTTTTAAAGAAAGAGTAATCACCAAACATTAGAACTGAGAAGTTCATTGGTTTTTATAGCAATGTGCCCATAGTTGACTTTTGCATTTGGTAATTCTTCAATGATAGAACCATAAACCTCTACTTGAAAATATATTAATGTTCACTTGAGGTCAACTAATTAGGATATAATGAAATCAATTAGGAATGGTTATCATATCACTAGTTGAAGGTGGTGGCATCAATAATACTTGTTGTGGTTCATGTGCTTTTGTTATTTATTGCTTTCACCTATCCTTGTCAATTCTTAGCTCATTAGTTTGTATTTCTTTCCAAAGTGCCAAGATAGATAGGTTGGCACTTGCCAACTCTAACAATATAGAGCTATTTGGAACAAGGATTTGTCTATTTTCACCTTCTTTTAATGTGCTCTTCAATCTAGTGATTAAGTCATTGTTTCTCGCATTGTTATGGTACATCGACATTAGAGGGGTCAATGAATTGACTAAACATGGTGTTCATTTTCTTCCTAATGATGTTGCTCTTGATAGGCCAATGCTTGTATGTGGTGTAGAAGAAAAAGTTGCTTGGAAAATCAACTTCTCAGTGACTACATTCTTTTCATGTGTTGTCAATCTCACGATCATGTTGTTGCCTAACCTACAAATTAACACTAGAGGGCTTGATGGATTAGTTAAACATGGTGTTGATTTTATGCTTAATGGTTTTGCTTTTGATAGTCCACATGTCCACCTACTACTTGTGGTGGAGAAGGCAATGTTGCCTTTGCCTCACTAGGAGCCCCAAACCAGCTGTGGCCATTTTTTTATTTTTAACTTAACTAAAATTTTAAAATAACAATTCTTGATGGTTTTATATGGGAACCATATCCAACTAGAATTGTTTTATTGAGACATTTATCACATGATCATCCATATGTTAGTTCCTTTGCAATCCTTCTGTTCATTTGCTAACAATCCAACCTTTCATCTCAAATTGCAAGAATTTTGAGCAAACAAACTTCTATGTTTTCACTACATCACATGAGTAATGCTTTAAGGAACTTCTAGGCATCTAAAATTTTCTTGCTAGCGAGGGTACTAGGATGATGTTGTCACCTTTACCATTGCCACCATCTTTCGTTATTGACTACCCGATTCTTAATTGTGTTAGAATGGATTATATTTAACCTCAACTGAAAAATTGGCAAGCATCCTCAATTGTTCTCGTTAATGTTTACAACTAATCATTTAGTAATACTTTATCTTTAATGTGATCTAGCACACAATTTAGTAATGTAAAGAAGTCATGTAATCTTGATTGTGTTGAAATTTTACTTCTATTTTTTAATTGCAATATTAATATTATTTTCTATTTTGTCATATATATATAATATATATATATATATCTATATTATATATATATATATAAACATTTTAAACTTGAAAAATCATAAATATTCGTTCTTTGTTCTTTTTGTGGTAGAAATGATGTATCAATTAAATTTTTTCTTTTACTATATTACTATTTGTTATGACAAGTGTATATTTCAGTGAGAGGCATTGAGGGGGGTGAGGGTTTGGTGGTTGGAACCCTAGTTTTCATAGCCCTCGTTTTTGAGTTGCCAAGCCTTGGATCTCTGCCATCCTTATGGTTTGTTCGTCATAGTCACCACCAAATGTTTCCGCTCACGGATTTTTTTGCCTTCCTGGAATCAAGTTCATTGTTGTTGCTTATGTTAGTCTTATTCATGGCTCGACTCTTTTGGGGCCTCAATGGTTTTATGTCGCCCTGTTTCCGCCATGGTGTCCGGGGAAGGTCTGTTGATGTTGTTTGCATCTTCCGACTTTGTCATTGTTTCTTATTCGATGACATTTTCTGTTGCTATTGGCTTTGGTGCTATTGTAAGGTTCCTTTCATGTTGTTGGGGTCTATCATCCATCCATCGTTAATATTTGTTGTCTATTTTTGGACATTTGTATAGGCCTTTATGACCTTTTTTATGGGTTATGTATGCATGCTTTTGTGTTTGGTTTGTTAGTTTCAAGACTATTCCAGTCTGTATGTATTTAGGGGTTTTGGCCCTGTAAATTTTTTATTAGCAGAGCTTATTTATGTGCGATAGTGTTTGCTTTTCTTGTGCAAACCCTAGAGTTTAACTATTTATATGCAATGTGTAGCAAACCTCCTTCTAAAATAATCTCCATATTATCTCTTTTAAATTTCTATTAAAATAATAATAACTATTTTCTCAATTTATATCTCTAAAATACATTTTCCCACATACAAAATATAATATTTAATCTATTTACTGAATAACATTACACATCTTTTATATATACATATACTTTTACTTTACCATGCTTTTACTAATAGTTAACCTCATGTAACCTTTTCTCATTGTTTCATAATTGGCCTACTCTAAGGATTTTGTTCCCCATATTATATTCATCTATATTTTCTAACTTTCATTAAATATGAAAACAATTATTATTATGATTTCACTTTAGCATGCTTTTGCTAATGGTTGACCTCATCCACCTTTTTCTCATGCGTTTCATAATTGGCCTACTCTCTTAATGATTTTGTTCTACATATTATATGCATCTATGTTTTCTAATATTTTAAAACAATTATTATTATAATGTTGAGATATAAAGTGTCTTACATGTATGTAAATTTTGACAATATCATTTACCATTATCAAAATCTTTGTATTTTGTAAAAATAAATTTTAAATTTAAATGGTATGAGATGAAATTTGTATCCATAAAATTATGTACTTAAATTTATTTTATATTTTAAATTTTTATTATGTACTTATCAAATCACGCCTTCTTATTTGATTTCAAGGATATCAGATATTCAAGTTAATTTTTTATTACGTATTTATAAAATCACACCGTCTTATTTGATTTCAAGGACATCATATATTCACTTGTTTAATGGATTGTACTAACTTATATCTTATCCTTTGGGCATTTACACTTAATAGAGTAAATGCTAGTATTATATTTGTAAATTGATGTGTTTTTAAATTTTAAGAATTGGAATTTTATTTATTTTAATATATTAAAATAAATTTATTAAGTTTTAAAAATATTATTTAAATATAATTTAAATAAATTGTTTTAAAATAAAAAGAGGTTTTTATTATTTTTTACAAAACGGTTATGGGATTTCATTAATTGATTGGCAAAGAGCCACAAATTCAGTTACAAAAAGAGGGGCAGATTTCTGCAAGTCTATCCAGCAAGAGGAGCATAGCGCCTACACTTATCAGGCTCCTCTTTTTACATTTTATATAGTGAACTTTTGCTGCCGAGTTCCCGAGCTTAAAAATCCAAACAAACTGTTTCAATAATATGCAGTAAAACATGGCTCTTTAGGGGATTGGATCCCAAAAGATTTCATTATCTCTAAGAATAGTTCCGGAAACTAACTGGACTGCCTTGTTTGCCTCAATGTCTTCTTCTTTGTTATTTGTTCTCAAAACATGAAATTATTTCAATTTCAGGGACTTTGCCATGCCTTTAATCCTTGTAATTATCCTTGCGAGTTGCAGGTCCGCTTGATTAGAATTGGTCGCCACTACTTTTATGATAACCTGGGAATCCCCAAAGACATTTGCCTCCTTGAGGCCCAGCGCTTTGAGAATTTTGATTCCTTGAAACAGGGCCATCGCTTCAGCTTGTATGCTTGAGGAATGGCCTAATCCCCAAGCAAATCTGTGCGAAGATGCTTCCTCTGGGTTTATGATGAGCCCTCTAGCTCCAACAATTCCTGGATTTCCTTCGGCTGCCCCGTCAAAGAAGAGAGAGGGAAGTGTTAGTTTGGACAGCCAAGATTGAAAATCTTCTTCGTTTCTCCTGATTTGCCAGTCTTTGAGAGATGTAGAAGCGCTTTTTGATTTTTGAAATTTGAAATTGAGGGCAGCTCCCAAATCAATATCCTGCTGGCTTAGATTTGAATCATCTCTTTTGTCTCCCAGCCACTCAACTAGCTGACATTTCACTGAATTGGTAACTATTTTGAAGTCTTGTTCCTTATTTCGGAATATCCTTCTATTCCTTTCCAGCTGATGAATTTAGGCAGAGCACTCCAAGCTACCCTAACTATTTTATTTTTTGGATTTGGGCCTGGATATCTGGCCATCCTGCCTGCAAACAGGTCCGGGATAGAGGAGGGGAAGGTGAACTTATAATTCCATGAACCAAGAAGCTCCTGCTAGATGACAACTGCGAATTTGCACTCTATCATGAGGTGAAGGGCGGATTCCAAGCTTTCCTTGCATAACGAGCATCTTGAAGGTCCAGAGATGCCCCTTTTCTGTAGCCTGTCGTCAGTTAGAACTTTTTGGTGGCAAAGTAGCCAGCAAAAGTGATCTACTTTTGGAATTGAAGGGAGTTTCCAAATGCCTACCCAGGGGGCAGGATTGGGAGGCACGTGAGGCTGCTCCAGACACTTAGCGTAGCCCTGAGCCACCATGTTACCTGCCAGTTTCGAGCCCCATCCTCTCACGTCCTGTCTGTGTGTGTGAATTGGAGCCAGCCAGTGCATCATCGTGGTGAACATTGCCAGTTCTGTTTGTAAGGCGGGTGGAATTGGGAGCTGTTTCCAACCCATCCAAACATCACCATTCCGGCTCGAGAGGTCCCATAGTGTGCTAATGTTAGCCTTTGTCATCCATCATTTCAGCTCTGTCATGGATCCCGAGTCTGCCAGCGGGGGTCTATTCAATATACTGTCATTCCACAGGTTGATGCGTTTCCCGTTTCCTGGAATCCAAAAGGAATGGTTTCTTATCAGTGAGCCAATTTTGTTATTGATCATGCTGAAAGGGGTTCTGAATTGATTTTTGGGTTGATCTAGACATCTAAGTCTCGATCCTCTGAAGTATTTCCTCCACAGTGCAAATTGGACCCAACCTGGATTTGGAGCTATGATTTTCCAAATCAATTTGGCTCCCATGGCTAAGTTTTGAACACTGAGGTCTTTGAAGTTCAGTCCTCCCTCCTGAATCGATTTGGTGACAATTTCCCAGTTGACTAGGGGAATCCTCTTCTCGTTTTGTTTACCTCCTTTCCAGAAAAATTTTCTTATTAGTTCCTCCATATTTTTAATGATTCCCACAGGTGCCAAGAGAACAGAGAATTTGAACAACGGAAGGCTGCTGAGCACTGCTTTAATGAACACTGATTTTCCGGCAATGTTGATCCAGGAGGATTCCTAGGCCTACATTTTTGCTTTGGTTTGTCTATTTGGGGATACCAGTCTTTGCTCAAGGCCCTATTGTGAAAGATGGGCAGTCCAGGATATTTAAATGAGGACCAAGATGTAGAGGCTGCAAAGCCTAGACATCTGGAAATGGAGCTTATGGCTGAAGCAGGTATATTCCAACAATAGATATGGCATTTGCCATTATTTAAAATGCTGCCCGAAGCCTTGCAATAGTCTTCTAGCACTTCTTTAAATTTAATTGCTGAATGAGGAGTTGTAGCCCCTTGTAGCAAGGTATCATCGGCGAAGAGGGCATGGTTGATGCTCTTTACCCCTTTTGCAATACATAGGCCAACGATGTCTTGATCTTGCTGTTTTTTTTCTAAATAAAAGCCAAGGACAGAAGCCTGTAGCACGAATAGGAGGGGTGAGAGGGGACACCCCTGTCTCAGCCCTCTAGATGCTTTGAAAAACTCACTTGCCCTACCGTTCACCAGGGGGGAAATCCAAGGTTCTAAAATACATGCTCTAATCCACTTGATGAAATTTTGACCGAACCCCAGTTTGTGCAACACATCAAACAAAAAACTATGTCTAACACGATCAAAAGCATTTGCTAGATCTAGTTTAATAACCATACCTTTTTCCTTTCGGTGAAGGCTGGAATGAATCGCCTCTTGGACCAGAATGAAGTTGTCCACTAGCTGCCTGCCATGAATAAATCCACCTTGTTTCTCCGGGATGATTTTGGGGAGAATTTTCTTCAACCTATTAGCTATCACTTTGGTTATCACTTTGTACCCAATATTGCATAAGGAGATTGGGCGAAATCTGCCGAAAGAGTTTGCACCTTTTTCTTTAGGGATGAGGGCGAGAAAAGCTGAATTTGTGCAACCTCCAATTTTCTGACATTCTTGGGATTTCTGAATCATTCTAAAGAACTCCTTCTCAACAATGTGCCAACAGGTCTAGAGAAATCTAGGAGTAAAGCCGTCCGGTCCCGGGGCTTTATCGGGGTCCATTGCGAAGAGGGCCTCCCTGACTTCATTTTGAGTGATTTTGCCTTCAAGTGCCTGGTTCATTCTGGAAGTGATGAGGCTGGGGACAGCGTCCAACATAATATCGTTTTTACCAACCTCTATGTCTTCCCTATATAGCTTCTCAAAATGCTCTGAGGTTGCCTTTTTGATGTTGGCAAAATCCTTCAAGGTGCAGTTATCTTCTTTTATTTCAGAGATGGAATTGCGACCTTTCCTGGCTTGGGCTTGTTTATGGAAAAAGGAGGAGTTTCTGTCGCCATATTTGAGCCAAAGACTCCTGGACTTGAGCCTCCAGTATTATTCTTTTGCCAGACAGACCTTGTGGAAATTTTGCTGAAGCTGAGCCTCCTTTTCCAATTCATCTTTAGTGATTTCGGCTGCTTCTAGATGGACATGTTGATTTTCTAGAGAGCTTTGGAATTTTTTCCTTTCAGCAGCAGGGTTGGGCAAGTTCTTAGCCTAATTTTTCAGCATGGCTTTTACCCTTCGAAGTTTTTCTTCCCAAACAAAAAAAGCGGAGCCCTTGACTGGATCTTTCCAGCAGTCTCTGACCTTTTTCATGAAATCTGCCTCTTTGGTCCAGAGTGAGCTGAATCTGAAAGGTATAGGCCCCAGATCCTTGGGGGTCAGCAGCTCTAGGCTAATGGGCTTGTGATCTGAAACACTGTTGTGGAGAATGTGCATTCTAGCCTCTAACCCAAGAAGTAGGAAGGAACTTTGAACCAAAAACCTATCAAGTCTTGCCACTATGTAACCCGGACCAACTCTCTTATTTGACCAAGTGAACTTACCAGTAATTGGCTTAATGTCTATCAGATCCCAATCCTGCATGAGGTCTTCCGCTAATTCTCTTGCCGGATCCCTGATGATACTGCCTCCACTTTTTTCTGACGAGAGGAGGGTGAGGTT
>APFE030144131.1:0-32693 GCA_000404065.3 Pinus taeda | reverse complement strand
CATTGCTCAGCCCAAATGGTATGAGCAGCCATTCATACAGCCCCTCATTCGTCTTAAAGGTTGTCTTCCATTCATCCCCCTCTCGTATCAAAATTTGATGGTACCCGCTCTTCAAGTCTATCTTGGAGAAATACCTTGCCCCGCTTAAAAAATCCATCATATCATCCATCCGTGGTAGTGGAAACCTGTATGAATGGTGATCTTGTTGATAGCCCTTAAGTCAGTGCACATCCGCCACTCTCCTCCCTTCTGGGAGCGAGGACTATTGGAACAGCACAAGGGCTTACGCTTTCCCTTATCAATCCCTTGTCCAACAGCTCCACCTGCTTCCTAATTTCTTCATTGTCCTTGGGACTCATTCAATATGCCACTTTGTTCGGTAAACTGGCTCCGAGTATGAAGTCAATATGATGACTTATGCTGCGTTTTGGGGGTAACTTGTCTGGCAGGTCATCTAGAACTATGTCCGTAAACTCCTCCAACATTTGTTGGATCTCTGTAGGTAAACTTGATATCTCCGTATGCAACAAGACTGTCCTTGCTTTCTTTACAACCGCATAACCTATCTCACTGTCCTCAACCTATTTTAAAAACTATTTTCCGTAGACCAACAATGCTCTTGGTTCACATGTCTCTGTTGCACCTTCTTCCTTGAGGGGTACAAGTGTATGCTTGATTCCATCCTTAACAAATTTATAATAGTTTGTCAATCCATCGTGTACCACTTTCCTGTCGTACTGCCAAGGCCTACCCAGTAGTATGTGACATACATCCATTGGCATGATGTCACAAACAACTTTATCCTTGTATTTGCCTACTTGAAACTCCACCTTGCACTGTTCATCTACCAGCAACTGATGGCCTTTCTGCAGCCATGAAACTCTGTAGGGGTTTGGATGTTTCAAACACTTCAACTCCAGCTTTTCAACCATCTCGGTGGACACTAAATTATCAGTACTACAGCTGTCAATAATTAATTTACAGCACTTACCTCGTGATTTACAAATTGTTTTGAATAAAGCCTTCCATTGTGTCTGGTTGGTGATCTCCTTAACTGGTTTTAACAACACCTTATGCAGCACTAAGGCTTCCCTTGTCTCTGGAGCATTTTCTGCCTCTTGGGGAGGTGCTATTGCTTCTTCTGGCTGTGCCACATATGCACCCCGTTGTCCAACTTGTTTTGCTTCCACACATTCAAACGATTTATGTCCCCATTTATGACACCGATACATTGGTAACCAACCCCTCTTCCTCGGCCATTTCCTCTACCCCGCTGGGATGATCTTCCACCTCTAGTATTATCACCTCTGTCTATCGATCCAAAAGCTCTAGAACTGCTACCTTCCTCATTATTACTAGCAGTCCTCCCTCTTCCATAGGACTGGCCTTTCCCTCTGGTGGCTCCTCATCCTCTCCAAACATTCTGTCTTCTGGTAATGTTTTCTTCAGCCTTCATTGCCCTTTGATATGCTTCCTCAGTATTGTTCGGTGACAAAATACTAATTTCATCCAAAATATCCAACGTTAACCCATTAACATACCTGGCTATCCTTTCCGATGTATCCTCTGTGTATCTGGCTCACAAATTCACTCGATAGAACTCCTCCGTATATTCCCTTAATGTCATTCCTTTCTGTCTCAGATTCTGCACCTGTCTGTGCAACACAATCTGATAGTCCTTTGACAGAAATCTGCCCTTTAACTTGGCCACCATCCTTGACCAAGTTCTGATCGGCTATTTGTTCAATCTTTTCCTCTCGTTCTGGATACTATCCCACCATAGGGTCAGATGTCCCTTCAATTTCATCGCAGCGAACCTTACTCTGCGGTCTTCGCTGATTTCCTCGCACTCAAAATACTTATCCATCTCGCTGATCCAATCTAATAAAACTTCGATAGACAAACTGTCGTCATAGGTTGGGAGTTCTGGCTTGGGTTTACTGCTGTCTACTAGAAAAAATCTCAACAATCTCACTTCTGGACTCTCACCTTCTGGTCCATCTGCTACTACTTCAAGTTCCTCCTCGCTCTCATCACCTATCTTCGGGTCTCTTCTTCTCCTTGCCTCCACTGCCTCCAAATAGGCAGTAAGAATTCGAATCTCCTCTCTCAATCCTCCCTCTGCCAACCTTCGAGAACCACGACCATGACCTTGCCTTTCTCTTTCCATATCCTCAATCAATTTAACCTGCTTTGATACCACTTTGATGGGACCAGCCCAATGCTTTACTCGAACTACCGTAGGGAAATGATGTTACAGTGTTTAATTATCGCACGGAAATGACTTTACAATGGTTGTATGATTGATTAAATTATTTGTTCGTGGTGACACGTATATGCAATGCAATCAAATATTTTGGTTTTGGGAGATATGGCATTCATTTCGAAAATAATGCAACGTACTTTCCTTGTTGTCTACGCTTCCCACTCAACTCCTAGCCTGTTCCTTTCATTCGTTGGCATTCTTGGTCATTTGTTGTTTTCTCGTCGAGGGTCTGTTCCTCTGTGTTCTGCACGGTCTTCGTGGGTAGCTGTGTTGTAGGCTCTGGGTGCATTTTTCTGGTTGCTCGTCACCGTGAATGTGTTGGTTCTTGTTTCCTTGTTTGTGGACGGTTCTGTTTCGTCCTGTGGTTACTTGGGTAAGACTCCTGTGCGTTTTGATTTCTTTTGCCATGGTTCAGCAAGTCTCAATCTATTAGCTCTTGCGCTGAGATTTACTCTTGTGGTTGGCTATCTGTTGTTTTCTTGTCTCCAGGTTTGGTTCAATGGCTTTCTCTGGCCCCGTGCTTGATACAAAGGTAATCTCTCTATCCCTGTTTCAACGAACAAATTTTCTCTTACAGGTTCTAACTGGAATGCTCCTTGTTCTCCAATCCAATGGCACTGTTTGTGGGACGCCTGTCTCTCCCTCACAGCAACTCTCAAGTAATGTTGGCAGCTTCAATGATTCAGTTCTGTTGCTTCTTGGTTCTATGTTTCCGCTTTAGTGGTTATGCATTCACTAGTATCTATAAGTTCTTGGTGATGCAAACACCAAGGGTCTTGCTGTTGGAGTTTTTGGGTTTCTCTGCCACAGTTTTACTCGGTAGGCTTTGCCTCCTCTAGTTTATGGTAGCCATTTGTGTTGGTCTTCTGAACTCTGTCTCTTTTTGAGTCCACGGGTTTGTCGAACATTCTATGCGAGTGAGGCTCTATTGTATTTGCTCCTAGTCTTCCAATGTATGTCGTCTATCGTTCTCTAGTTGTAATGGCACTTCCTCTGCAAACCCTCACTCAAGGTTTAACGTCCAAGGTCTAGGTGTTTCTTCGGATTTTGAAAGTTTAATGTGAAACCCTCACCTAGGGTTCGTGGCTCTGGGTTTGAGCGTACTCGGCTTCGGCCTTACAGTTCCGTTGTGTAATATGTTATGTTGTGTAATATGATTTCACTGCACTTGGTAATCTTTTGAAAGTAATGTTTCCGGCGTAAATGTAAATGAACGGAATTGGAATTACCTGGTTACATACGTTGTTTGTCTTCTCAGAATTTGGTGACTTGAACTGTTGTTAAACGCCTCTTGTTTGCTTGAAAATGATCTGAGAGATTTTTTTTTTTATTATTATATGAATCTTACAATTGTTTGGTACATGATGTGGCCATCTCTCGAAATGTAATTTGGAAGTTGTTGTTCCGTCTGTCAATGGTTGTCTTGTATAGAATTCTAGTTTCACCGTTATTTTCTTTAACGGACCTTCAAACCCTTGAATTTACTCTGTTCTTTGATCTCTGCTACACGCATTGGTTCTCTACTTTCAGGAACATAAAGAATTATTTGTTTACAAGAACTATGAATGGTTAGCGTGCATTCAATTGGTCATAAATCATAAAACATAATGAAGTACAATAGGAATAGAGATTGGACAGAAACTTCTCTTTTGTTATTTCTTAACTGAGTGCGAGAGGTCTTTTCTGGACTGAACCCCTCTATAGTCTTGCTCTGTTGCATTTATAGCTACTCAGTTCTAGTTAATGAAACTGTATGATTGTTCTTTCAGTTAGGTCTTTACAGTTATTTGGTTGCTAATCATTTGTCCTATATTACGACAAGATTTCTTCTTCCAATACATTTGTCTTTTCTTTTCCTTTTAAAATAAAAGGATAATCCTGACTTGCTAACAACAGACAAACACCAGATCCTAACTATTCAACGATCTTTAACTAAATGAAAGAAAATAAAAGTAAAAATCCTACCTAATTTTCTTTTGACCATCATAAAAGCTAATAAAAGTAAATTCACTGTTCTTTGACCTGGCAGAGACTGACACCTGGTCATGGTGCCTAAGTTGGATGCTCCTGCATCAACCTCACGATGGGAGAGGTGGTGGACATGGATAATAGGGTTCTGGTGGACCGAGTCAGAGGGAAAAACTACACAGTGGAGCATCTGCATCTCTGGACCATGGAAATTTGGGGCTCACTCCTCAAAGATTTACCTTCAATCAAGGTCCTCACGTGTGGGTGGACTTCCCTTAGATTCCACAGGGAGGAGTATACTAATTGGATCCTCTCGAGATTTTGGCACATAGAACTTGCTCCAATACTACTTAAAAGATGGAACCCCATTTTCGATCCAGAAAGGGAATAGCTTGGTGCAGGGCCAATTTGGGTTCGAATTTCAAGGCTCTCAATGCAATTTTGGTCAGAGGATGTTTTCATTCGCATAGGTAATGCCCTAGGGACCTATCTAGAACACAACAAAACATACGAATCCTCCTAGAACTTGACCATGGCTCAAATCCTAGTTCATCTAGATACAAGGGAAGGATTGGAGGAGAAGATCACCCTCCATTGGTGACATTATTCATGCAAGAAAATCCTGGATTGCGAGGGAGTATCCTTTCGATGCCATAACATTAGGCAGCTATTTAAAGAATTTCCGCTCATCTCACCATCATCTCATCCTATTACAAAGGGTAAGAAGCACATGCAAATTGAAGAACCACAAGTGGATGAACATCCCTCTCTTCTAGCTAGTCCTGTGGATGTGGCTGGGGACAATGCTCGACCAACTTACTCTGCACAGGTTCTGCCTGTCTCCCCGCCCATGACTAGATCCCAAACTGCTAAGGAGGATACACCATCCATGGGTACTGCTTCTCCTCTTTGTTCCTATTTTTTGCAATTTAGTAATTTCATATACTCTCTATCTACTTCTACATCCATCCCCTGCATGAACACCACCCCTATCAATTTCTCGCTCAACCCCCTTCTGGTTATCTTTTCCACCACCACCCCCTGTTTTTCACTCTCTGAGTATATTTAACCCTTCTGTATCTTCCACTTCTTCTAGATCACATTCATACAACCTTCGACCTCGTATCTTAGTACTCCTTGAATCGATTGGATTACTCATGTCATCCACAATTACGGAGTCCAAACCCTCCCGGGGGAGGCCCTCTAATATTTCTAAAGCCATTAAGCATGTTGGGGCTGATGTGGCCCTAGGCAGACATAACACCATTGAAAGGGTACTTAGAGCACAAGAAACCCTTGCCAAGGTTCCCCCATGAAGTGGATTTCCTTTAACTGTAGGGGTTTAGCTAGCCCGTCCAAAAAATTAGCACTGAAAAGGCTATTCGATTGTGAGCCTTGTGATATCGTTTTTCTACATGAGACCCTTGGTAAGGCTGAGTAGATTACCTAGACCCTACAATCTATGAAGCCTGGATGGAGCTTTCATGCCCTGGATGTCTTAAGGCGATCAGGGGGTATTGCTCTGGGTATAAATTCTCGTACCACTAAAACTATCTCTGCTTGGGGTGGACATGGTTTCCTTAGGATGGACATCTTCTCCACTAAGTTGGGCAGTAATCTTTGCATTATTAATATATATGCACCTAATCTTAGTAGACTAGACTTCTGGCATAAGCTATTAGGGTACTCCCTGATAGACAACTCTACTATAATAGGAGGAGACCTTAATTTTACCATTTGGACATGAAGAATCCCAGGGCCATCATTCTTAGTTGGACCCCCTCTCTAATCAGATGGAAAAAAATTTGGAGCAGTATAGCCTTATTGATATCCCCATGAAAAAAAATATGCCGACCTGGAATTGTGGAACTAAGCAAAAGATTGGATCTTTTTCTCATTCACAAAGATCTAATAGCATCCTTCACAAATTACAGGCAGTGGGTGGATTTTGGAGGGATTTCGAATCATTCCCCCATCTATTTAGAGCTGGCTGGGCCTTCAAGAAAGCCAATGTATTTCTTCAAATTCAATTCAGCCTGGTTAAAGGACCATCATTATCTCAAATTAGTTTCTGAGTATTTTAGAGACCACCCACTTACAAATGATCATTGTGTGGCAGAGGGTTTTTGTCGTAATCTAGTGAATCTTAAAAGACTCTCTATAATCTGGGTAAGAGGAAAAAAGGCCAAGGATGATCAGACTCTTTGTGACATTGAGTGCTAGATGGATGAGCTGACCGATGACCATTGAAGCTAAATTCTATTTGGTGGCATTGGAGGCCCATAGATTGAAGATTCTGCTGGATCGGGGAGATACTTGGAGACTTAGAAATTGAGCTATATGGCTTCAAGTTGGGGATGACAACACAAAATTCTTTCATAAATTTCCCAATATTAGGAGGGCTAGCAATACCATATGGCACATGCCTACTGAACAGGGGCAAATGGCTAATACCTTCAATCAGTTGGCACATATGGGAAACACACATTTCAAGCAGTTTTTTAAAGCCCCCAATGGAGCAACAATTGCTGATATTATTCGCATACCGGGCATTTTCCTAGATTTGTGGACCTAGACTTGGTGGAGAATGTTATCAAACCTATAACTATTAGGGAACTAGAGAGAACATTGAAATGGTTCAAAAAGGATAAAAGTCCAAGGTTGGATGGATGGTTGATGTAATTCTATCTATCCTTCTTCGATATCATTGGCTTAGACCTTCTCAAGGTAATCGAGGACTGCAAAACATCTGGGAGGATGTATGAAGACATTAAAACTACTTTCATTTCCCTTATCCCTAAGACAGAGTCCCCGCAATCCTTTAGTGATTTCTGTCCCATCTCCCTTTGCAATTACCTTTACAAGACCATTGCAAACTGAATCAAGATGATTCTATTCGATAATATACCCTCTGAACAATTTTCCTTTCTCCACAATCGTCAGATCCATGAAGCCATAGGTACTGCTTAGGAAGCCCTTCACTCTATCAAGATCAAGAAATTGAAAGGAGCCATTCTCAAAATAGATCTCTCAAAGGCTTTTGACTGGGTCAATTAGCTATCATTAGGATGATTTTAACTCACCTAGGTTTCCCTATTGCATTCATTTGATGAATTATGTGTTTTGATTACAAACATCTCTTTCATTACTCTCATAAATGGATCTGCTTCCTATTTCTTTCATGGAGAGAGGGGACTTAGACAAGGTTTCCCACTTTCCCCACTACTCTTCTAGATTGTTATGGAAGGTTTAAGAAGGCTAATTTCCTTTGAAAAAAGGGCAGGGCAGCTAATGGGACTCAAGATAACAGACCAATGCATACTTGCTCATCTACTTTTTGTGGATGATGTTCTTATTTTCCTCAATGGAGGCATACAAGATTACAACACTCTCTCAGAGGTCCTGCGATTATTTAGCTCAGCCACGGGGATGGAAATAAACTGACCAAAATCCACCATCACCCTTTCATCTTGTTCTCCACAGGAACTTCGTCTTACACATCTAAAATTCCCTTTCCATAGACTACATTAGGAGGATGGATTAAAATACTTGGGCTTCCATATAAAATCGCATAGATACAAAATAGCAGATTGGACTTGGTTAGTTGCCAAGGTTGAAAGAAGACTGAACAATGGGAGCCATCGACTTCTGTCTAGAGTGGGGCGCCTAGTGCTTATTAAATATGTTCTTGAAGCTATCCTAGTCTATTGGAAGTCTCTTTGTTGGATTCCTCAAGGCATACTATCCTGGATACAAAGGACATGCTGCAATTTCTTATAGAAGGGGCATAAGGATGGAAAACCCTTTCCATGGGTCCAATCGAGTCGAATTGTAGCCCCTAAAAACTGGGGGGCTTGGGGCCTCAAGGACCTCCCGTCATTTGCACAAGCACTAGCAGCCAAACTGGGTTGGTTCCTCCTGTAGCATCGGAGCTTATGGTCAGAAGTTGTGACTTATAAATACATTTGGCCTCGGAATATCATGGACTAGGTTCGGTTACCATCTTGGAACAAGCAAGGAATATCAGTAATCTAGAAAGTTGTTATACAAACTCTCCCCATTATCAAGAGTGAGCTAACTTGGTTAATTGTTAATGGTTCGGCTGTCAGCATTAGGGCTGATCCATGGATTGGCTATGGCAACATGAACAACCTTCCTCCAGAACTAATTGCTTATCTCAACAACAGAGGTGTAGTCTCCATAGCCCATATAGTGGACCGGTTGAACACTTCCATTTATCATTAAGCTTAGATATCTGCAAATGAACTTGGCATACATGATCAGTGGAGTCAGGTGTGGAGGAATTAAACAATGGCATTAATTGAATCGCATGTGAGGATTCAAGACGATGAGGATGAATTGATATGGGCTTCAGCTATGCATGCGTCATACACTCCTAAATATGGATACCCCATCATACATGTGGCTCATATGCCTAATACTCTGGAAAGCTAGTGTCGAATGATCTGGAAACTCAAAGTGCTGCCACGCACTCACCTCTTCATGTGAAATATGATCATGGATAAGACCCCTACGAGCACTAATCTCATGAAAAGATCTTTTCAGGGTCCATCCTGGTGTCTCTTATATCACCAGGAGGAGGAATCAAACAAGCACTTATTCCTAACATGCACCATCACACATCAAACTTGGGAACATGTGTTACACTTGCTAAACATCAACTAATGATGGGAAGGGGAATGCATTAAGAATTGTAAAACCTTGATGATAGCTTCTACAACACTAGAACGAAACTAACCAAATATCAACAAAAAAAAATATGAACCTAAGATCTAATCTTGGTCAGAAGAGATAATGGTCAAGTCTTTCACACTATCCACAAGAGGAGAAGTTGGATCCCTAGGAGGGTCATTCAAGTCACCAGAGGCAGAATCTAAAACCAGAAAATTCTCCACCCTTGACAATCATGAATCAACATTATCAAGAAAGAAACAAACATTTCACGACATACGTTTAACATCTTCCAACCCAAAAAAAAAATTATATTGTTCAACCTGCTTGTCTTTAAATATTATTTGTAACAAAGTATCTGTTTGTTGGTGCAAAGCTAGAGAATACAATAAATGTAACCTTTTCTTGTGAAATATACTGAGGTCCAAAACCATTTTCATTTGTCCACCTAACAATTGAGGCTTAGAGTCGAAATGGTATGAATGGTCCTCAGTTTCTTTTGCCTCCAGAAGAAGATTTTCCCTCCTAACTTTAAGAGGAACAATGTCAAAGAAGGTGCCCACAGAGTCGAATGCAAAAGGTTGAGTTCTCTTAACACCAACATTTCCCAAACCACCCCTTCTACTCATCATTTGCTAATGAGAGGCCATAGTGACTGTAACATTAGAACAAGCAATACAAGTACATAATCCATGTCCTGCAAAAGAAGAAATCAGACAAACAACAAACCCTTGCACTCCTTCTCTCAGAACCATAATATCATCTCTCCAATGCCACTCTAAAGGACTAAACTTGAGCAAATACCCCAATTCAGGGAAACCAAAGACATAGAATGCCAAGACCCCTAAAAAAAGTCTAACAGAGAAAGATCTCAATACCCAAAGACACAACATAAACACTTTTCTTCCCCACAACACTGTGAAACCCACATAATTACAAAATGAAACAAAATAACAAGAGATTTCCTAACTTTAACAATGGGATGAAGAATTCCCTGAAATGAACCAAATTGACAGCCAAAAAAACCATCACCTAGACATCACCCTTCTTTAAACTAAATATAAATTGGTTTAGACCCAAAGAAGCGAAGAGAAAGCACTAGCTACAATCCCATATCACTCTTTTGAAAGACAATATACGGGCATACTAAACACTAATATTATTATAAAAAAAGACAAATTGGAACATAACCCAATTAACAAGAAATAGAGACATTAGCCAAAGCATGAGACAGATACCTCACTGCAGCAAAGCAACACCTCCAAGCCAAGAAAAGGAGAAGGAATAAACACTTGAACCTAAAGGGACGCAAGCACACAAACATGTCAATTACTTGTCGCTATCAACAGGACTTAATGAAACCAAGTGACAGAAGATGAGGGCAGCACCTCGCCTCCTTTCCCACGAGAGATAGACTTCCGCCACCCCAAACCATTACTTCGACATTTAAAACACCACATTTTGATGTACACCACTCAACGTCATTTAACATCCATTCACCATGCCATAATGAGACGGGAAACACCTATAGGGAGAGCTCTCCTTTACGAGGAGGCCCCATTAATGCCCAATTTAACACCCTCATTGGGGAATTGCTTATCATTATCCAACAATTCTTGAAGCTGTTGAAGGTCTTCAGTCGAGACTTGAGGAGGCCAACCCACATCCAACATCAAATCGCAAAAATTACATCCTAAATTCACCATGAAATTAGCCACCATGTTCCCATCTCTCCTAGTGTGGGTAGTCATGACATAATCCACCTTAGGAAGCAGAAGACTGATATGCCCAACAACACCCTCTAAATTCCAACTTCCTATAAGTTTCTCTAATGGTTTCCCATGGAGGAGGTGTTGAAGGCACTTAATCACTATCTGAGAGTCCCCATCAACCTTAAGTAAGAGAAAACCCTCCCTAATTTCTAACATAAGCCCTTTCTTTAGAATCAAAAATTTTGCCAAATTATTACTAGTAAATCCACAACTATGAGAAAAAAGATGCACTATCATATTATTCCAATCTCAGAAGACCCCACCAAAACCAGTGATTCCTAGATTACCTTTAGAAGCATTATTGAAACTTAATTTGAGAAAACTAGGAGGAGGAAGGGAAAATGAAGAGTTGGAGGAAGACACCATCCTTGGATCCTTCTTGGTAACAAACTTGGACATACTTTGTTGCAAATTCAACTGGATGGTATGAGAGCTTAAAGATTGTCCCTCCCAATCATTTGCAAACCAAGGGGCAACTAGAATGGTTTCGCGAATGTTTTGAAGAACAAAGCCATTTACCATTGAAACCCCCTTCTTCTTATCCCTAAAAATGTGATTATTTTGTTCCTTCCATACATTCCATAGTAAAAATTAAATATCCAAACACCAGACATTACAGACAACAAGATTTTTAGAAGACTTCCAATTGCATTGCAATAGTGAGTCAACCAAATCATTATGCCTATATTACCGACACCAAAAAGAAAGAGAATGTTATCCCACACTCTGACTACAAACAGGAAAGAATTAAGTAGATTCTCCAAAGTCTCTTATGTGTTAGAGAAAAGAGGGAAATATGAAGGCCCTTCCACTAAGAGCTAGTGTTTTCTAGCCTGGGTATTAGGCCTTAGATATGCTCTCAGTGGAATTCTTTCACCTCCCTAAAATTTGGTTTCCCAACAAGGCGGACATCAACAACAAATGGTTGTTGTTTCATGGGGAGGTGTGTACCAAAGAGTCGTAATCCTCAAAGAATCCCTCTAAAATAAGCTTTCTTGAAATATCTTCCAAGCCCTTCCATTATCAGAATGAAGAGAAAAGGTGATAAGGAATCTCTTTATCTGAGACCATGAGAGGAATTAAAAGTAGAAAAAGGTGATCCATTGATCAAAATATAAAATAATGTCAATGAAATGAGAGATTGAATCCAAGATATCCATTGCCACGAGAACTCAAACACATCCAGGATTAGTATCAAATAATCCCATCTCACCCAATCATACGCCTTAGACAGATCCAAATTAAGTAGCATACCTGATTTTTTCTGACTTTTGAGCGAGTGGATAATCTCCTGCATGACAATAATCTAATCATAAATCTGTATACCTTCTATTGTGGTGAAATCACAATACCCCCATTTTTAACCTATTATTTCATAATAATAATAATAATAATAAGGGGGGCCCTTTTCATAAATTTTGGCTAAATCACCTTTTAATATTTTTCTTTTGTTAGATATCATTTTGGGATTCAACTGCGTTAAGTAAGTCATTCACATATGACCATTTCCATGAGAGGTAGTCATAACTGACTAATTTCTCATGATTTTTTTGAATAGTTTCACTTAGCACTCATTGCATTGGGTGACTGCTCACAATTTCATGATATTTTCATTTCTCTAGATTAATATTCTGATTTACTTCACTACGTTTCAAATTTTCGCTGAGCTTCCATCAGTTTCGATTTCATCTCATTTGGATACACAGTTTGCAAATGGTGCTCATCTGAATTCGGAGATTTACCGCTTGGGCTAAAAATGTAAATGTATATTATTTAAATTTTTAAATAATTGTATATTAATTTGTAATTAACCGTTTGCTAAAATGTATTAATTTTCACTAAAAATCCTAGAGAACCATTCGTAGCCGAGAACAAATATATATTTTGGAAATATCGGAATCCAAATTTCAGAAGTTTATCTTAATTGAAACTTAAAAATGATGAGATCTGAAATACTAATTCTAAAGTGGTTGTAGTTCTTTTTCATTTAACATTATACAGTGGTTGTAGTTTATAGAGAGAAAGACCCACTCTACATGGCATTCCTCTCCTCCCTCTTATCTCACCTCATCACTTCACTTACCTCTCTCCACCTCATTTCGGTAATCGTTCTTTTCATAACTTTCATTTTTAAATAGGCCTCTAAAATGTGTTGCTTCAATGGCATACCTCTGATGCTTCGATCACTCTTGGTATTAAAATATATCTTGACACGAATCCTATCTCATACCTCATCATCATCTCGGCATTTCAAGACTTCATCTTTTCTTAACTTCTATTTGAATGAAATGAAACTCAGGAAAAGCCTCTTATCCCACCTCCTTATTTCAGGAACTCCTCTTATCAAAACCACTACACCAAATGAATAAGAGCTTAATTTGGGCTCTGACTGGGTGGTCTCCCTTACATGTTGATAAGTTCATTTTTTACCATCAAAATTTTTGGCGCTAGAAGGAGGGCCTGGCGACTTGTTGTCTTTTGGAGTTTTTGTATTTTAAAGTTTGTATTCCATCACAATGGCTCCTCCAAGACTTCCCATTTGGAGTTGTATCTATGGACATGCATCCACCAATACCCCACCATAAATATTAAGACACTTTTCAAAGGTAAAAGTTAACGATAAGAACAATGTTTCTGCATTTTACCATGCCTTACAATTTATTCAAAAAAAAAAATTAATTCTACTTTTCATGATATTGATGAAGGTACTTTATGCAAAATTTTTACTCTTACATTCTTGGGAAAAACCAAAAAATGTTGTCAATCTCTTCCAGTTGCCTCTATTCATAGTTGGGATCAATTTATCACAAATTTCCTTTATGGATTTGATGGTTATGATTATTAATAGGTATGTGATGAAATTGAAAATTTTATGAAGGTTTGAAAATGAATCTTTCATAGATTTTACTGTTAGATTTCGATTAAATCTCTAAAGATTCAAAGCTGAGGACAAACCTTCAGATATTAAATTGATGGAATGTTTTGAATGTGTTTGTTCTTTTCCTTGCATTCCTAATCCATATGAAACAATTTCAAGCTTTGATGAATCTTCTTTAGCTTCTATTAACATGAACGAAAATTCTGATATGGAGGTGCATACTAATCATGACGAAGTTGCCTTTGCCATGTATGATAAATTCCTTCATTTGGTGCACACCTCTTATAGTATTAATGATGATCATGATATGCTCCTACATGTTAATGAATCTCAATCACAAAGCTTGGAAAATTTTGGTAATCAACTGCAAGAAGATATCAGCAACAAACTTGAAGAAATAGTTGCCTCAAAATCTGAAAATCAACATGAAATAAAATCAGAAAATCAGTTAATAAATCAACAAGCACAATCAGAAATTGAAGATCACAATAATATGCAATTAGCTACAAAAATCTGTGAATTTCATCATGATGATAAAATACAAAATTCAAGGCAGTAAAGCAACAGTCATCAAGAAATCATAAGTAGACAAATGGATGATCGAGAATTTGAAATTTGTAATGGAATAAACACAATATTTTGCAATGGAATAATCTTATTTCTCTCTTTATCCCAATATTTTTGCTGATATAATTTAATCTTCATTTTGCATTAATGTTATTCAAAAAAACAAAAAGGTTGATATAAATAAAATTGCCAATTTGTTGCTGTCAAGATAGAGAGGCAATTATTGATCATTCTTCCAACATAGATGAAAATGTGCACAATACTCCTTGTTTTGATGCATCATATGTGAATGAAGAGAATTTTGATAACTATCGTGAAGTCATTTATGATGATTACTTTGACATTGAGGATGTCGATTTATCTTTCTCTCCATTAACTCCTCATGATCAAATTCAAATCATATTCAAGAATGAATAAAACTTCAATTCAAAAATTGTTCCAATAAATTCTCATTTTCAAACAATTAATCATTTTCATGATTTCAGCATTCAAGAATCCATCCCAATTTATGATTCTTACAATGATCAAGTTCTCGCTTATATTCATAGTATTGACCTTTTCCCTCTTCCACACGTTGATTTCAATGATCATTCTAATTTTATTATTTTGGCTAGTGCTTGTGAGAAGGAAATTGTTTCAAATCAATCTCAATTATGATGTAACATTAATTGTAACAATAGTGTAAATTATGAGTTGATGTCATTGTTTTTCCTTCATTAATTTTGTTTGATTTCATATTTGTTTTAAATGTCATTTTTTGGCATATTAAGCAATTAAGTGTTTAAAAATTGCAATATACATTACTAGAATGTGAAAATGAATCACAAGAGATAAATTATGTCCATCAAGAGTTTTTGATCTTCCAATTCCATTTCATGGTCATATCTTATCAGCTTACTTTTCCTTCTAGAGTGTGTCTTCAACTTGAATCAACACTTGTGAGTGCATTGACCCAATGTGAGTAGCTCCCTAACCCAATTGAAGATATTCTAACATATGCACTAAGCCTCCATCCACACTTCATTAATCCATTTCAAAGTTGTTTGGAAGCTTCATTTTCACAAAAGATTACTAATAGTTTTATAATGACTTGTTTTATATTGTTAAACTTCTCTTTAATTTAGCCTTTTATATTCTTTATCAACTATTCATCCTTATTTTTATGATCCCATAGAGATTTTGTTGGAGGAAAATTTCCGAGAGAATTCTTGTAAATAAAATGCTTTTTATAAACATGTTAGCAATAAATGTACATATTTCATTCAAATTTATTTCTGTTGGACTTATTATAATTGCATTTTTATTACTAATATGTGACCTATACATTATATTGGAAGTATGACTATACTTAGTCATGTTTCCTTCCATTCAGTTAGGAGTAGTATTAATTTAGTTAGTTTTTTGTCTTCTGTTTATTTCTCCTTTAATAATAGAGGTAGAAGAACAAAGCAAGCAGCCAATATTTTATGAGTCAACAACATGTTTAGGGTAGTATTTACTTTCTCATCAAAATTTTTCTATTATGTATTGGTTCTTCTCATCATTTTTCCTTTCTTTACAAATTTGTGAGATGATTCAATAATCATATTCTGTCTCTCATTGATGCAACTAAAATAAAATGTTTGGCTCATTTTTGTTCAGATTTTTCATGGGTTTAGAACTTCTCGCATTATTAAATGTTTAATTAAAGAAGGCCCATAGGCATAGGAAAATCGCACAAAAAAAATATTTTAACAGTTTTAAAAGTGATCATATATTTGATTTTACCTTTTCCATTTTGAATCATACATTTTTCGGGTTGATTTGAATCTTTGCACTACATTCATTCATCTTGTTTCCACCTTTGTCACATTTCTTCCTCCTGAAATGATATAGAGCCCCTAATTGGTTTCTCATACTCTCGAGTCCGTATTATATCGAAGGTACTATATCAGGACTCTTTTTAATAAGCAATATGAGAATTATCTTTCTTGAAATTAAATTCCCGAGAATCCAAAGGAATTAAAAACCTGAGGTTAGTTTTCCGGTGTTTCACATTAAGATTTTCGTTTAACAGTGTCTTCCATATCAGGACCTCTTCTAAAATTGTTACAAGATGTTACCTTACTGAAAGTAAGTTCCTGATAGGCCTTTTTTCATATGTAAATATTTCTAGCTGGACGTACTATATCGGGGTCTAGTGTATCATAATTTTTTTTTATTTTAATTTATGAGAAAGGAACTTCCAAAAACTTGTGTATAATAAATTATTTATATTGGAGCCTTTGTAACTCGTAGTACCTATATCATGCCACTCTATTTTGGGGCATTGGAATATCATAATTTTAATTCAAATCCTTTCTCGATATCTCCACTTTGAAATTCAACATGGCAAGTCTCACACGGTCCAACATCTTCTCACTTAAATCGATTTAAGGGAGGTTTGAGTCCCCAGCATATTGAAGAAATGGAGAAAGGTAACAAGGCAAGGAAAATATAACTCTTGAGCAGCCATGCTGGTAAGGAAATTTGGAATATTAAAAGGTAATGGATCACGTTCAATTTATGTTTGAATTTTTGATATATCACTCCATACTTATTATGTAAATATTTAAGTCTACATATTTTTATACTCGCAAACCATTGTTACATAAGTTGGGACATAGTTTTGAGAATTTATGAAAAACTTGGAGTTTATATCAAATATAAAAGACAAAGAGAACAATTGTCGTTGTAATTAATAAAAGTGCACGTCTTCATTTCCATTTTCTGATGAATTTTAATTAACTTTAGATTCCTTGAACATGAATCATTTGTTTTTTTAGATTTCGGCTTTCTTTAGTTCATATTTAATAAGTGATAATTTTGGGCCAATGAAAAATTCATAAAGTGGAACTTCTTCATAATTTTAATTCTAATCAAAAGAAGAAGTTATCTTTGTTGGCAAAATTGACATCTTTCAGGAAAAATCAACTAAAATTCTTCAAATAGTAGTCTCATATGCCCATTTTCATCCTTTTTATTTCTTTGCATTTTTGTTTCAGTTTTGTCTCTAGTTTTGTCGATATATAAACTCTATTTTGCAGGTATCCAAGAATTTTTTTGCACCCCTACTTGCTCAAAATTGGCACTCATTCTCCTTGTTGCTTACTTTTGAGTTTTGAAGAGCAATTATAATGTTCATAAAATCAACTAAACTGGGGAGTCCCTGAACTTCAATTTATTTCACACGCATTGATTTTGATTAAAATAATTATTAAGATGTTCTCATGTAGCATTTTCTTTGAAATAATATAATTAGCAAATGGTAGAAGCTTCTCTTTTGGCTTAATTTTATCTCATGATGATTATTCACCTTATGGTTTGAGAGCCTAATTACTTATAACTATGCAAGATAAAATTCATTAAACTCTGAACATAAAACAAACACTCATGTTTTTCTTATTTTACTTTTTGCTGAGACATTTTTATAGTTAGTCTTGTTGAGGTTTTCTTTTAATTTGGGCTTGTCTTTCAGTTCTCCTTTCCTCGTTTGACATTTTTGGATTTTGTTGAGTTCTTCTTTCACTTTAGTTTGAATTTATTTGTCCTTTTCTCTATTGGTCATGGTTTTGATTTTGGTGATTTCGTCAATATTTATTTGGAAATAATTGTTTTCACCCAACATTGGTTGACATACATGGGAAATTTGCACTCTGTCTATTTCAATGGGTTTTATTTACCTTCAAGGGGTATTTTTATGGAATTCTAAATCTCTCATGCCTTGAATTTTTTTTTTCATGGAGGGACACGTATCCTTTCAAAGTAATATAGTTCATATTTTCAAGGAAAGAACTGATTTGAGTTTAACTCAATGGATCCCTCACATCCTTCCACTTTATAAAAGCCTCTAAGTTGATAGTCACAGGAAATGATATGGAGTCAACATTATGGAAGTATTACATCCATTAGCATAAGTCTCTTTTACCATCTCACCTCTTTCACTCAAGTACATCATAATCTTATCTCGCAAATGTGCTTATCAAAAGGGTGATTAAAAGGGGAAGCATGGGAAATATAAGTAAACTCATTGGGGCTATGGACGAGCGCTTACCATCCCACTTATTTCACTCAAGTACATCATAAATTTAGTTCGCAAATGTGCTTATAAAAATGGTGATTAAAAGGGGAAGCATGGGAAATACGACTAAACCCATCAGGACTATGGACACTCGCTGGCAACAGGGCAATGCTTGTTGGCATAAAAGACAACTTCATCCAGGTATTGACCAGGCTCGGTGACAACGAAGCAATGTCAAATACCATTCGTATCGATGGATATATGATTTATCAAAAAACTCCCTATATGTACCTTCTTATACAACTCATATGAGGTAATCTTTAATGTTAGATATTTCCCAAAATTTGGATTCATGATTTTAGACTCAGTCTGTTTTGAGTACTTATCTTTTTGAACCTATATTTCTTAACTCACTAATGTGGGACCCATGCTAAATGTTTTACTCTTTGAAGGCTTGTTAAAATTCGTCACTTATAACCTTTGGGTAAAGCGATGTTCGTCATCTTTTAACAAGAGATAATTGGTTCTTCCTCTGTGTCACCATCGTTGTGGTGAAATCACAACACCCAAATTTTTAACTTATTATTTCATAATAATAATAGAGACATTTATCGTAAATTTTGGCTAAATCACCTTTTATTATTTTCTTTTGGTTAAGTATCCGAAAATTTTGTGAGATTTTTATTTTCTCTGAATTTCTATTATGATTGCTTCAGTGTTTGATTTTTTACTAGCTTTCCATCAATTCTCATTTCATCTCATTTGGATACACCTTTGTAAATGGTGCTCATCCAAATTTCGGTGATTTTTATCGCCTGGGTCAAAAAATGTACAAAATGTATATTATTTAATTTTTAAATCAATTATAAATATTAATTTTTAATTACGTCGTAAGTCGTTTCCCTTTGAAATGAACTCCCCTCTCTGCACACCTGTCATCTTGTGCACCACACAATTATATGTTAGACGATTGCAAAATGTTCCGTCGTTCGATCAAGGTGGTTACCAATTCGTTGCAGAAACAGTTTACCATGCCTCACTCCAAAAATAAGGCCCATATTAGCGTGTGCCATTCCTGTCTAGCCCAAACCCTACTTTTTCACTCGTTTATGGGGCGGTCTGTCCCTGGTTCGTATTGGTTCTATTCATTTTCGGTTCTGGTCCTGGATCTGGTCCTGTGTTCATGGTTTCTTGCTCTCTCTTGTTCTGTCAATTTTTCTTAAACTTCACTCTGAGAAGATGGCTTCAGGGTGGTCTATCCCTGGTTTGTATTGGTTCTATTTGTTTTCAGTTCTGGTCCTAGATTTGGTCCTGTGTTCATGGTTTCTTGCTCTCTCTTGTTCTGTCAAGTTTTCTTAAACTTCACTATGAGAATATGGCTTCAGTAGATGTTGAGTTCCGATGCTTCGTTGGAGGTCTTGCATGGTCTACTAACGACAAAAGCCTGCAGAAGGCTTTCAGCCCCTATTGTGAAGCCATGGAATCCAAGGTAAGGCCATTATTTGTGTATTAATCTCTCGAATTCTCATGGTCATGTCCATTTTGTCATAATTAAGGTTTATTATTTTTGGGGTTTGAATTTGATAGGTTTTATTAAGGTTTTCTTTTGGGGTTTTGAATTTTCACAGATTTAATCATTTTCTGAGAGTTTCTCAAAACTAGGGTTTGCTTCGGGGTTTTGGGTTTGACGAATAAAGTTCTTTCCTGAGGGTTTGTCTCTGGATTTGTTTTCTGTAGATTATAAGTGATCGAGAAACCGGTAGATCCCGTGGATTCGAATTCATGACCTTCAACTATGAGCAATCGATGAGGTACACCATCGACGCAATGAATGGCAAGATGCTTGACGGGAGGAGCATCACCGTTAATCCAGCCCAGTCCAAAGGAAACAGGGGCGGTGGTGGAGGCGGTGGTTCTCGTGGCTACCGTAAGATGCCCAAATATGAAGTCACTACTTGATTCTTCTGGGTTCTTAACAAATCTCCAGCACCTCAATCTCTCTTGCTATCGGAGTTTGCACAGGCTTCTCCTCGAGATTCACCATATAAAAATTCTTGGTTTTCATTTGTGGGATTGTTAGGAACTGTTACCTCAAGTCTCAGAATTTAGGTTTTTGCTGAAAATATCCAGATTTCTCTTTATTAGGCGGTTAAGAATTGGTCAAGTGAAATTTCAGATCAAATTTTTTTGTTTCCTTCTGTTTTTTAACCCATAAACTTATCTCAAGCTAATTGAATATTTTCTGATTGAGTTCTTAGGTCTGATGGGTCAATCCAACTCTTCTTTAGCTCCTCCAACAATGGGCCTTTTTCTGGAGAAGAACGAGGTCAAATAGTTTGGTGTGTATCCGGAGCGGGATCTCATTGTATATTTATCGGATGAATGCATGGCCTCGATTTTCCAGAAGCTCACAAACGAAGAACAAAATGCTTGCTCCCTAGTCTGCATTAGATGGCACTGCATTGAATCGAAAAGCAGGCAACACCTAGTTCTCCTTGCTTGAACTGAGCTTTCCTCCTTGCTTCCAACCTTGATCACTAGATTTGAACATGTGACTATTCTAGCTCTGAAAAGCTCCAGAAAATTTCCCAATATTGACAACAAGGCACTTTTTTTAATTGGAAAGAGTTTCACTCATCTCAAGAAGATTAAACTAAAGGGATGCATTGAGATTACTGATGAGGGTCTAGAGTCCTTCTCACTTGTATGTGGTTCTATTAAGAAATTTTCATGTGGGTCATGTGGATTTGGAGCGAAGGGTTTGAACTCAATACTTAAGAATTGCAACGAACTAGAAGATATTACAGCTAAAAGACTTAGAAGATTAGATGTTCAAATGGAAAGAATAGGGCCAGGGCAAGGTAAGCTACAATGATTGTGCCTTAAATATCTTTATAACGGGTAGCTATTTGCCCCACTATTATCGGGATCCAAGTGTCTAAGGACGCTCATTTTATCACAGAATCCAGGGTCTTGGGATCAGTTGTTGGAAAGCAGCACTAGAAACTTGCAACAGCTGATGGAATTGCAAATTGAAAACATGCATTTAGGTGATAGAGGTTTGATGGTTGTTTCAAAGTGCTCAAAGCTAGAAGTATTTTATATGAGTAGGGTATCTGATTGTCCTGATCGAGGTATTTATGCAGTTGCAAATGGATGTAGGAAACTGAGAAAGGTGCACCTTGATAGTGGCAAGTCCAAAAGAATTGGCGAGGAAGGGTTATTGTCCATTGCAAACAAATGTTATCAGATGCAAGAACTTGTCTTGATGGGCATTGCTATTTCGGTTGAGAGTTTGAGTGCCTTGGCTTCCAATTGCCCTGTGCTGGAAGGAATGGCACTCTGCAACAATGATAGTGTTTGGGACAAGGAGATGTATTGTATTTTAGGTAATTTCATAGCATTGAAGAAGCTATGAATTAAAAATTTCCCAATATCTGATGAAGGTCTTGTGATGATTGCTAGTGGCTGCCCTAGCCTTATAAAATTAAAGGTGTAAAGTAGTAACATCCAAAAGTGTCTATTAGGTTCAGAAAAAAAAGAGCCTCTCTAATCGTTGTTGTTGATGGTGGTTCACAGACAATAGGAGAGGATGATCAGAGCAGGTCTCTTGAGCTTGGGGATGACAAAGTTATTAGAGAATCAACTCATGTGCTATGCAGAAGCAGAGTTCACTTAATCAAGACAAAATTGGGCATAGCAACTTCCAATTTGCTCAGAGGGTCTTTTTCTGGTGGCCAGTCTCGTGGTTAAGTTTCAGATAGATATATGAAATGATGCTTATTGTATTTTATTGATTTCCTTTGACGATTCTCTCTTTGCAAGGAACCTTTACAATGCATGACTGTTGTGAATATCCGGAAATTCTTGTAGCCATTCTTTGTAAACCTTTATATTCTATTCCGATCTGGATTATTTCCTAACAGGTCTACATGATGTTGAAGTTAGAGCCTACTTTTTTCTTGTTGTAGGTACATGTTTCTGTTTGATCAGATCTATAATATGTAATTTGAAATCCAGTACCTCATATTGTATTTCCACAACACTACTGTTTGTTTATGAAACTCAGTCATGTATATTAGGGCTTCCTCGCAATGCCTAAAACAAAATTAAATTCCAGAATAGATCCATGCATCTCATTGCATTTCACCATCTTTCAGTAAGCAATAAATTCCTGTCTTTGAAGATTCTTCCTTGTATAATCGGTCAGATGACATTCCAAGTTTTGGCTACAGCGTTTAGGTCCGTTTCCATTGGGTTGATGATTTTTAACAATCTTAATTACATTTTTGACTTGTTTCAGTTGCATTCTGCACTTGTCTCTGTACATGTAGAATTTTTTTGGCTATGCTTAATTTATCTAATTTCTATACTATCTCATGCTCTGTTTTTTCTTGGCCTCTGTTATTTCAATGCCTGCAAAGATGAATCCTGTCATACATGAAAAATTGCCCAATATCTAATGAAGGTCTTGTGACGATTGCCAGCAGCTGCCCTAGCCTTATAAAATTAAAGTTGAAAAGGTGTAAAGCAGTAACATCCAAAAGTGTTTGTCAGGTTCAGAAAAAAAGAGCCTCTCTAATCGTTGTTGTTGATGGTGGTTCACAGACAGCAGGAGAGGATGATCAGAGCAAGTCTCTTCAGCTTGGGGATGACAGAGTCATTAGAGACTCAACTCATGTGCTATGCGGAAGCAGAGGTCACTTAATCAAGAAAAAATTGGGCACAGCAGCTTCCAATTTGCTCAGAGGGTCTTTTTCTGGTGGCCAGTCTCGTGGTTAAGTTTTTGAGATAGATATATGAAAGGATGCTTATTGTATTTTATTGATTTCCTTTGACAATTCTCTCTTTGCAAGGAACCTCTAGGATGCATGACTATTGTGAATATCCAGAAATTCTTGTAGCCATTCTTTGTAAACCTTTATATTCTATTCCGAACTGGATTATTTCCTAATAGGTCTACATGATGTTGAAGTTAGAGCCTATTTTGTTTCTTGTTGTAAGTACATGTTTTGTTTGATCAGATCTATAATATGTAATTTGAAATCTAGTAGGAGGGGTGGCAGCAGGAGCACCTCACAGGGTCAAGGCAAGGCCTAGACATTTGTCCAGGACTTAGTCGAAACTTATTCCATTGTTGTCCCTTGAGAAATTAGAAATTTGGAAACCATGGTGGATGATGAGAGGCAATCTTATTCTGACTCTAAGATAATGGAGGAGATTTCTTGTTGGGCTCCCAATCATAGCCATATTAGTCTATGGAGAAACAAATACCTCAATTCAATTTCACTACACTGAAAGACAAAGACCCCAACTCAATTTCATTACACTAGAAGATAAAGACCCAGCTTGGTATGATGATGAATGATAAACAAGTGGAGAGATACAATGTTTTTGCTTAGTTGGAGAATATAAAAGAATGTTGAGGAATCAACATATTTTCATGCATAGGAGGGATACAAGGTTGACCCATGTAGAGAATATGACTTTGATACTTATGTACCTTCCCATTCTAGGCAATGTAGAAGGTCATCTTCAATGTGACTTTGATATTTTTCTCTCCCCATTTGAGTGAAAATTTCCTTTAACTCTTAATAGTCTACAAATATACTGGCATATATGGTTTCTTCTTATGTTTTGTATTGATTAACCAAAATGTGTAATTTTTTTTACTTTCTACTCCTCTAATTTCCCCGGAAGAAACCCAAATACCCTAAATAATAAGAACATCATTGTACTCTAGATTTGAAGGCATTTTGATGCAATAATGTTTATATATATATATATATATATATTATATATATATATATATTAATATATATATTATATATATTATATATATATATATATATATATATATATATATATATATCCGGTAACATGAATTTGCACATAAATGGAAAGGAGATTTCTGCCATTGTCAAAGTGCAAAGGAAATTTTATGGCATCAAATTTTTGTAACCCATATCCTTATTTGATCGTGAACCAACCAAGAACTTCTGTGTCACTGAATTTTCTTATACCATTTCATCCATTGTTGATAAACCAGCTATGTTTGTATAACCCGTTCTTTACCCACTGCCCAACAACATTGACCTAAGGAGATGTCGCAAAACTATATTCCAAACCAATATATATCTCTATTACGTCTTAGAATATTATTATAAACACAGTTTTTTTCAGAAAACCAGATATTGACTGAATTCCAACGATGATTTATATCATTCTAGACATATACCAAATGATATCCAACATTAGCTAGTCTGCACAAATTGCTGATACAATAGAGAGTGGCTGACGTCGAAGCCACTATATGTATTAGGTAACGATTTTTTTCGAGAGGATTGTGGAAAATTTTCCATCATGCGAAATTACTTGTTTAAATTTTTTAACAATTAGGTATGGCCACACTCTTCAGCCTTGTATCACTTGTTTTGGGAATAATACATTTGATATTTCACTACTGCACAAGAAAAATGCAAATCAAGAATGAAGTACATTATGAACCCAAAAGACAGTGACCACATACTAGGTTCACCCTCCCTACATAAGCAAGGAGATTTAGCATGTCCATTTTGTATCTGATCTCAATGCATCTACATCATCCCTAAAAATTTCAATCATCTTAGAGATTTGCATAGCCAACTCCATTTTATTAATTGAAACTTCTCCAAAATGGACTAGATTAGAAGGTTGTTCTGCACCGTTATTTCCACAAGGAGCTATATGTTAGTCTGATTTGGTTTCCCATGGTTTTCGTTACAGTTAGAGGAGCAGGAGGAGGAGGGGGTGTAGTTCAGCAGCAACAACACCGACAGTTCAGTTGTTATATGTAGTTGATATTACATGATATTATTCAAAAGTTCATATGAGTTTAGGAGAAGAAACTAATCAAAAGATTTTGATTGCTTCCTCAGAGTTCTATATCAAATTTAAATTGTTGGCATAGTCATTTTGTTATGCACATAGACTAAAATTTTCCTTTTTGTTGGATACTCAAATAGAAATTGAAAAATTGCTGGAAAAATTAGTTGTGGAGCTAGGGAAGCAGAAGGTTTGATGTTCTCTCTTACCTTGTACAATACTTGAGAAAGTGGCATACTATAATGATTTATGTGGGATGCCATTTATTGGTTAAGAGTTAGAACAACATATGTTTGATGCACTCCAGTAGTCTAGGGATCTAAGCCTCCAATATTTTCAGGACCTTGAGCTTTTACCATGGTCTCGATTTTAGAGTTGTTTTTATTGAACTAAATAAGTTTGTATATAATCTAACAAATCTAGATTCTTGTATGATATTCTAGCAAAAGTATCGTAACATTAACTGTTCTGTTTTGCAGGGGGGACATACACAGCTTATAAATTAGACAGTGCGTGTCATTTTTTGGGTTATCAATAGCATGACTCTTTACCATCTAATTTTGATTGCAACAATACATTTGTAAGTGCAAATACCATTATAATTACACAAACCATTCAAATGTGTTGAAATTATAATGAGCTAATAAACCGGGTACTTGGCAAGCTAATCAAGCATTTCAGAGTAATGTGTACCTTGAACAAGTTGATGCTCTTTTCTTACAGACTCTAGGTCAATTAGCATTATGTCTTTTCATACTACAGTTACATGACTACCGTCACAAACCTAATTCAACCAATATCCAAGTGGAGTTGTGGGGTAGTTCCATTCATTGTATGTCACACTATCTTTCAGATTAGACAAAGTAATATTTCCTTCTATATAGATTGTTCTTGTTAGCATAATTTTGAAATAGGCTTCTCTCCTGGTGCATATAGGCCATGATGACTCATCACACACAACATAAAGTATGCAATGTTGTTATAACTGGAGAGCCTGCCATCCATTCAGAGAAGGTAAATCTTAAGGAGAATACAATTAGGTATGGCCACACTCTTCAGCCTTGTATCACTTGTTTTGGGAATAATACATTTGAAATTTCACTACTGCACAAGAAAAATGCAAATCAAGAATGATACATTATGAACCCAAAAGATAGTGACCACATACTAGGTTCACCCTCCCTACATAAGCAAGGAGAGTTAGCATGTCCATTTTGTATCTGATCTCAATGCATCTACATCATCCCTAAAAATTTCAATCATATTAGAGATTTGCATAGCCAACTCCATTCTATTAATTGAAACTTCTCCAAAATGGATTGGATTAGAAGGTTGTTCTGCATCGTTGTTTCCATAAGGAGTTGTATGTTAGTCTGATTTGGTTTCCGATGGTTTTCATTCCTAGAGATTATCTATTTGTCCCCAAAAGGAACCATTTAAGAACAAAGAGTTGCAACAAAGAGAATCATGTACTCAACAACAAGCCATATCAAAAAGTCTCTGTCAATCTTGTAGTTCCACATAACACGCTTAACAGTTGCAGGTTTGTGACAAACCATGCATCGTCCATTTGTAATGCCAGTAAAATTAACACTTTCATTATTATAAAACCATTATGAAGAATTCTAGCCATGCAAGGATTATAGATTTGAGAAGAGTTTATTCGTAAATTACGTAATCAAGGAAGGAACGAACGAATGAGCATTAGGATGGAGTTATGTGGGGTTGGTTTCTTCTGAAAACATTGGTGATGAATTCATTTTTTTCATGGACCACGAAGTTAAATAAATTCCCCTACCATGCAATTATACCTGAACAAATTGCCTTGGATTTTTTCTGGACTGGACAATTTCCCAGACAAGACATTCCTAGCCTTGGTCTTGCTAGTAATAGAATTGCTTAATATTATTATGTAGAAATCTTGTCATTGTGCAACATGGCATTGAGTGAAGGATCTCAATAAATAGCAATAGAAATATGAGAAGGAAAATATTGATAAGCCCTTGCAGTCAAAGTTAGCATTTGAGTTAATGAAAATAAATGAAAGCCAGAGAAAGGTGTCCGAGAAAAGAGGTAGGAAGAAGGATGAATGATATGCATATTCATTTCCAGTGATTGCTTTTAGTGTTGGGATCACTTCCATGGCAGCAGGCGTAGTCTACTATCATTTTGTTTGGAAAGTGCAAGTATTGCATGTCTTGGTGGGGAAATGTCTATGTGTCTATGTGAAATGTGTTATAATGGTTGGAGTAGGCATGATAAAAAAGAATTTGGGCTTAACACCAGAAGACATTTTCAGGGTTAGCAAGTTCAATCATGGGAGGTGGAGCATCTGAAGCACATGTTAAGTGATTGGATGCAGGACAACCTACAAAGTTCCCAAACATTATGTTCATAAATCCTTGAGAGTTAGAATGTCTTGGAGTGGAATAAAATAGAATATAATTTGATTCATTTTGTTAAATTTTTACTTGTTTAGCTCTGACAGTCTTCTCTAGAGTAGAAGGGCGTAGTCATTGACCAGGTATAGGACTTTCAAAATGAAAGTCTCACCAGAAGACATTTTCATGGTCAACAAGTTCAATCGTGGGAGGTGGAGCATCTGAAACACATGTTAATTAATTGGCTGCAAGACAACCCTACAAAAAGTTCCCAAACATTATGTTCATAAATCCTGCAGAGTTAGAATGGCTTGAAGTGGAATACAATAGAATATAATTACATTTATTTTTTTTAATTTTTACCTTGTTTTTCTCTGGCGGTCTTCTCTAGAGTAGCAGGGCATAGTCAGTGACCAAGTACAGTAGCATATCTGTACAACAGCAGTAAGGGAAAACTTACTGTTGTTGAGATTATGGCTAATATACGCTTGATGACATGTGTCGACCCTCTATTTGATGTCTCACTGTTTTTATTGAGCCTACAGTTGACTGCATTCACTGACCTAGGGACATAGGTTTTGAAAGGTGGGTTTTTTAACTGTATTCATTTTTCCAACACCGGCAAACATAACTTAAATTGAGGAATGATGATTAATAGAATTTCCAGACAATGGTATTCCTGGGCTTAGTGACACACTATAACTGCCCACTAATAACTTTCTTGATAAAACTTTACATGTATTTTTAGCAAAGTCGTTGTCCGTGGTTCTGGGTGGGGGCTAAGGTCGTTGGACCAAGCCTTCTTGGCTCTGGAAAACAAGAGTAACATAAATTTTGTTGAGGGTTTGGTTATGGCTAGATTTTTATTTACTTTTGCGATCTGTTGCTTTCGAACTTTTATGGTGTCAAAACCCACACTAATTTTAAGTTGACCGATAATAATTGCTGATTGGTAATAATTTTAATGGATCTTAATCTAATATGTCGAGCCTAGTTGTATGGTTTGTGCAATTCAGCATAGTTAAGATTGAAACCTCGATGTAAGCATAAAAGAATAAAAATAGTGATCGTATACAGATAATCGGGTTTGTAGAGCGGTATCATCGGTAAAACAAATTACAAGCTTTGCCAGATATGATACTGCAGTATCTCACTCATCATAATACTATGCTTTTATATATCATCACCAATCTGAAATTCTCCCCCATTTCCATGAAGTTAATGATTTTTGCACCTATTTCCATGAAGTTTATGATTTTTTCCCATATTAACGATGGAAAAGATCAAGCCCTCGAAGTGTTGATCAGGATTCGAACTCATGCCCTCCCTCCGCCTTCGCAATATCTTTTTCCACATGTTTCAATATTGTGTGTGCATTTCTTTGTAATTACAATGGTGGACCTATGTATTGGTGAGATGTATCTGCCAATACCACGGCAAAGCTCTTCAGCGCTCTCAACGCAAGCGTCCAAATTATAAATATAAATGTAAGCTTATGTTTTAACTCAAAACAAAAATGCATATATTGTGGTAGTTTGAAGTCAATCTACTTTGACTTTTATCCACTTATCTAGATGGTTTTTATATATATTTTTAGTTCAAATGTACACTAGATCTTGCCAAGCAGTATTTTATTTAAATCTATTTTATGTTTCCATGAAATGAAAAGAATCATTTATCACCTTCATATTAAATTAGAGTAACTCTTAATTCAATATTAATTAATCTACTTAAATGGATAAAAAATAATAAAAAGTGTGAAATACATCCTTTCATTTTCTTACAGTTACTTTAATTAAAGTTGAATTTAATTGATGATATAAAACTTGTCATTCATATGGTGAGGTTAATCCATATTACAATTAATTATGATGTATATACTTTGTCTGTCTATATATATATAAAATAAAAAGTGTGAACAACATCATTTAATTTTCTTATAGTCACTTTCCTTAAAGTTGAATTTAATTTATGATATAAAACTTGTCATTCATATGGTGAGGTTAAGCCATATTAAAATTAATTATGCTATATATACTTTGTCTGTCTATATATATATAATAAAAAGTGAACAACATCCTTTAATTTTCTTATAGTCACTTTCTTTAAAGTTGAATTTTATTTAGGATAGGTGAGGTTAAGCCATATTAAAATTAATTATGGTATACATACTTTGTGTTAATATAATATATTTATATATATATATATATTATTATATTATATATATATTATATATATATATATTAATATTTTATATATAGAGACATAATATAAAAGAAAGTTGGATATATTAATTTTTTATTTATTTTATTTATGTTTTTTAAAGATTTGCTCTAAATTCCTCATGCTACTTTTGCATTTAGGTTCTAGATATTTAAGGAAAACAAATATAATTTTTATGTATATGTACTAATAATATTAATTAAGAAATTATTAATTTTGGAAATTTAATTGAGAAATAAAAATAAGAGGCGATGAAGGGAGAGTGAGAGAGGAAAGGTGAAAGGTGGAGGAGAGAGAGAGAGTTAGAAGGGGGAAGAGGGAGAGAGAGGAAGGGAGTGGGGGAGGAGGAAGAGGGCAAGAGGAGAAAGGGAAGTGAGCGAGAGGGGGAAGGTGGAGGAGGAGTGGGAGAGGTGAAAGGGGTGTGTGAGAGAGTGAGAGAAAGTGAGAGAGTAGGGGGAGAGGGATGCAGGTTGGGACAAGGGGATAGAGGGGAGGGGAGGAAGAGAGAGAGAGAAAGAAATATAGAGAGAAAGGGGGAGAAAGGGAACAAAGGGGAGGGGAGGAGGAGAGAGAGATACAAAAAGAGAGAGTGAAAGGGAGAGGTGGGATGGAGAGAGAGGGAGAGGGTGGTTGAGGAAGAGAGGGCATGGGGGGTAGCAGGAGGAGGAGTGGGAGAAGTGAAAGTGAGGCAGGGTGAGGGAGAGGGAGAGGGAGAGAGGTAGAGTGAGATTGGGAGAGGGAGAGACAAAGAGTGAGAGAGAAAGTGATTGGGAATTTTTAAGAGATAGAGTTATTACAAGAGAGAGAGAGAGAACAGGGGGGTTAGAGATGGGGGAAGAGGTAGCGAGAGGCAAAGAGAGAGGTAGAGAGAGGGGGGGAGAAGAAGAGGTAGAGAGGTAGACAAATAGGAGTTGAGGTAGAGGGGGAAGAGGGGGATCAGGCAAGGGGAAGAGACAGAGGGAAAGAGATTAGGGGTAGGTAAGGGGAAGAGGGAGATAAAGGGAGAGTGAGTGGGGGTGGCGGAGGTAGAGAGACGAGCAGGGAGGGGTAGGAGAGAATGCGGGAGGAGAGAGAGAGTGTGTGAAGGAGGGAGAGATATGGGTTGGGGAAGTGTGAGAGAGGGTAACGGGGAGAGAAATGTGGGGGGAGGAATAGTGGGGCGAAGAGGGGGACAGAGATGGGAGCAAAGAACTGGAAGGGGGTAGAGGAGAGGGAGAGGAAGAGGTAAGGCAGAGGAGAGAGGAAGAGCAAAGGAAGAGAGGAGGAAACAGAGAGAGGTAATGGAGAGAGAGGGAGAGTGAGAGTGAGATAGAGAGAGGGGGGAAGAATGGGGATAGAGAGAGAACATGGTAGAAATGAAGAGAGAGGAAGAGAGAGACAAAGAGGGAACAAGGGAGATGTAGAGGGATTTAGAGGGAGTGGGAGAGGTGAGGTGGAGAGACAAAGAGAAAGAGAGAGTTGGAAGAGGGAGGGAAATAGAGGAGAGGGGCAGAGGGAGAGGGTAAATGATGGAGAGAGGGTGAGAGAGAGAGAGGGAGGGAGATATTTGGGGGAGTTGGAGGGGTGAGAGGAACATGGAGGTCGAAGGAAATAGAGAGAGAGAGGGTGAGACTTAGAGGAAGGAATGGAGGGAGGGTGATAGTGAGAGTAAGGGGTTGAGAGAGAAGGATGAAGGAAGAGGAGGAGGAGGAGGGTGAGAGGGGAAATGGAGTAAAAGGAAGGGAGGCAGCAAGAGAGAGAGAGAGAGAGAGAATGAGGTTGGGTGGAAGGATAATAAGAAGAGAGAGGGAGAGGCAAGAGGGAGAGGCGAAGAGGGAGTGAGAAATATTAGATAGAGATATTTAGAGCGAGGAGAAGAAGGGGGAGAGAGAGAGGAGGAGGAGAGAGAGAGTTAGAGTGGTGGGGAAGGGGGATGGAAGGTGAGAGAAAGAGAGGGAGAGAAAGAGGGAAGAGAGAGAGGGGTAGAGGTAGAGTGTGAGGGAGAGAGGCTAAGAGAAATAAGGGGGAGAGAGAAAGGGAAAGGAAAGGGGGGGGGAGAAGGTGAGAGAGAGGTAGAGGGAGGGGAACGAGGATAGGGAAAGAGAAAGGTAGGGATATAAGGAGGGAGGGATAAAGAGAGGAGGGGAGAGGGAGAGGAAGAGAGGGGGTGGGGGGAGTGGGGGAGAGGGAGAGGGAGAGAGTAAGTGGAGGAGGGAGAGGGAGATAGTGGGAGAGAGAGAGGGAGTGGGAGGGAGAGAGATGGAGGGGGATGTAAGGGAGAGATGGGGGAAAGAGAGAGAGTGAGAGAGAGAAAGAGGCATATAGGAGGATAAAGATATAGATAGGTTGAGAGAGACAAAGAGAGAGAGAGAAGGGGAGCGAGGGAGGATCGATGTGAGAGAGAGAGTAAATGAGGGAGGGCGGGGAAGAGAGGGTGATAAAGAGACTAATGGGTGTGAAGAGAGAGAGAGAGGGAGGAAAAGCGGGGTAGAAGTGTAGGGATAGGGATAGGGAGGGGACAGAGAGAAAGAGAGAGGTATAGGAAAGGAGAGGGGGGAGAGAGATTTAGAGAAAGAAATATGTAAAGTGAGAGTTAGAGAGAGGGAGAGAAAGAAAAAGAGTGAGAGAATGTGAGAGAGAGAATGTGTGAGAAAGGAGTGAGGGGAGAGATAGAGTTAATGCAAGAGAGAGAGAGGGGGATACAGATGTAGGGAAGAGGTAGAGAGAGGCTGCGTGTGTGGGATGCAAGGAGAGGGAGAGAGAACATGTAGAGAGAGGAAAATAAAGAGTGATTTAGGTGGAGGAGGGAAGTGAGGGATTAGGGTAGGGAAAAAGAGAGAGAGAGAGAGAGGGTAGCGGTGGTGAAGGTGGGGAAAGAAAGACAGAGAGAGTGAGTGGGGGGTAGGGAGGGAGAGAGGATAGAGAGCTATGTAGGCAAGGGTACGAGGAGGGGTAGGGCAGAAGGATTGCAGAGAGAGAGGCGGTGGGAGAGGGAGAGACAAAGAGTGAGAGAGGGAGAGAGGGAAAGAGGAGGTGGAGGAAGGGAGAGGAGGGGAGAGGAGGG
>APFE030144123.1:0-11608 GCA_000404065.3 Pinus taeda | reverse complement strand
AGTGGCAGGTTATGTCGAACAGTTTGACTGTAGAATGTTGTAGGTACCCCCCTTTTTTTCACAAGTTTGACTTCATAAAGAATACTGTAAACTCTAACCATCGAACTAAGCTCTCAGGGTTCCAAATTTTATGCTCAATGTTTCTTCCATATATTCATGTGAAATATAAATGCATTATATTTTAGACCTAGAAAAACCATACATATTGGTATTTGGAGATATCACCCATATTATAGTTCCTACTCATATAAAACTTGAATATAAAAGAACAGAGAGAAAAGATGGCACCTGGTATTAGATAGCAGCTCCACTGTATTCCCAGAGACTCATAAGAGAAATGCCTTGTTACAAGCCTCTATAACGTCCAGCAGCAAAAACGCAACTCTAAATTGAGAGAGGTGAGGTTCTAGCAAAGTGTATATCATGTCGATCAACCATTATGCAACCCAGGGAGGTGAAAATACTTCCATCGACAATGGAATATGAAGATTAGCCTTGACTGGAGATTCAAATTGCCTTTCTACAAGCAGATCGGGCCACTAGCATACACGGCTAAACACCAAACGTAAGCAGACACTTTAACACAAAATTTTGGCCCTTATTTTGGCTGTATAGATCGACCCACCACCAAAAATAACCTTAATCTTGGAATCAATAAACTTGTGCTACTAAACTCCTTGAACTCGTCACTAGGGCCTCACAGAGAAGTTGGCTCACCCTTTTTTGCTTGGTGTCACAATATGCCTAACCCCACTAATGCATCTTTTTCCTCCTGCGCTCCTGGTGCCAGTTCTCCTCCTATACCTTCTCTTCTTCCACCGTTTTTTTTTCTACTCCTCTCCTCACTCCCCTCTCTCCTTTTTTTCTACATTTGAATCCCCTTTTTTTATTAGTTAGGGTTCCCTCCCTAGTTAGCCCCAACTGTCCCGCATCAAAAACAAAAACCACCAAAAAAAAACTTCAAATGGAGTCTTCAAAGGCGAAGTGTAGTTATTTTCTTGAAGTTTACCTTAGCTATATATAATCTAAAATAACCAACTACATTCACATTAGTCATTTGTGAAGTATAAAGTAACCAAATATATACGTTTTCTTGATATAGCCATATAGGGTTTACAAAAACCATGTACATGACTTATATGTATTTACCTTGTTTCCAATTAATAACTAACCATTTAAGCATGTTCATACATACATATATAAATAGGCATGTATATTAACTCTTCCATATGTATACACTGACAACCAAATAATTACAATGATTCTACCAAATGTAAGGTGATCGACTGAATGTACCATGACTGAGACCATCAACACAACTTCTACCTACTTGCAAGATGACTGGGGTTATTACAGTTTGCCTTGCACAATACCCCTCTACAAGGCCTGCTAGATTTTGCGGCAACATTTTTGGCATCGTTGCCAAGGAGGAAGCAAGTCTACATTCCCATAGCTTGAAGCATTTAGCTTCTTTCATTCGAAGAGGGAAAATATCTAACGAGAAGATAGATCCTCTTCTAGTGGCTCCTAAACCAACCCATTCTAAATCACCGAAAGGTCCTCCTCAAAGAATCATAGCTCTAAGGACAAGGAACACTACTAAAAGAGTCATTAACATTGGCAATTCCCTTGTCAAACCAACTACCCCTATAGCTAGACAACTCTTTGGCACTAATCCCAATCCTACTATATCCATGGATAGACCTTGGAATTTCATTGCCTTTAGGCCTTTAGACTTCAGTAACCACCCTGATGCCCCTCATCCTTTGTCTGATAAATATCATGAGTGGATACCCATGTTCAATGGCACCAATGTCACCACTGCTGAGAGACATGTTCACAATTTAGAGAGACATGTTCACAATTTCTATTGCACAGTGGGTTCTAGGCATATTGAGCATGAGGATATTATCATGATGCTCTTTACCCTCTCACTTGATAGTGATGCTAGGGACTCAAATTTTAGCCTACCCCAAGGAAGCATCACTGATTGGGATACAATCCACGATACATTCAAAAAAAGATTGGCAACAGAGGTAGATGGAAGCATGGCCCTTGATAGATTCCTATCTATAGCAAAAACTAACAAAGAGAATGTCAAAGAGTTCACTCAAAGGTTTGATAGCCTTCTTAGGGAAATTCATAATAGGTTTAAACCCTCTGAAACTATCATCCTTGATAGGTATATCAAGGCTTGTCGAGGACATTTAACTTATGTCCTCAAGGACAAAAACCCCAATACCCTAGCCAACGGTAAGAAGATAATGGTCAAAGTTGAACAAAATGTGAATGTTGCACCAATTAACATGTTCAATTACCACACAGTTAGAATTGAACCTAAGGCAAAGCCAAGCTCTCAAATTGACCCTATCATTCAAGCTTTTGCCCAAAAGATAGAAAATTTTACCACTGAAATCACACAAGGTCAAAAGACTCTTATGAATAGAATGACCACATTAGAAAGAAAGTGAGGGTATAGGTCTAATTTTCCACCTAAGAACAAATTTAAGAACAAATCCTTCCCTAGGAAGACCATCAAAGGAGATCGTAACGTGCAACAAAATGTTCCAAAAACTCTTGCTCAACCCAACCTGGTAGGGCAAGGAGGGTCACCTTGGGATCAATCTTCTGAGGAGCCTCAAGAGGATATTCCTTATGAGCAACATGAAGAGGAGGAAAATCCTGAGCATATGAATATAATAGGTGAAACTCATCCTTTCAACATCTTTCTTGGGGATTCTTACTTTCACTCAGAGCCTAGCCAAGCCCAAATCAATGCCAACTAAATGGATCATGTCCTAGTCGTGGAGAATAGTGGGAGATTTAGGGGTCTGCAATACTCTAGAAAGAATAATGACCAAGCCCAAGCAAGCTCTAATCCATCTAAGGCAAAGATAATCCCCAAGTGTAGCCTCAAAGCAAACCCAAGTGGAAACCCAAAAATAATGAAATTGTATTAGATGTTGACATGGGTAGTGTTTTGGCTAAGTTTAATGTGCAGGTTTCCATTAAAGAGATGGCTAAGCTTCCTCCCCATAGGAACCAAATCAAAAATGCTTTAGGTCTTGATGATGAGCCTAATGGCCCACCCGTTATATTAAAAAATGTATACCTTAACAAGAGGAATGAGGGTCATTACCCATTTTTATTGTCCATAGTGATTGATAAGCTCATACTTCACAATTGCATGCTTGATTCAAGGGCATCCGCCAATGTCATGCACCAACTAGAGTTGGGCAAATGTCATGCACCAACTAGAGTTGGGCATCACTAGGCCATATGCGAATGTGTGTGGTTTTGATTCTAGATCAATTGCCATCGATTGTCTTATCAAAGGTTTAAAGGTCTCACTAGCAGCTAACAAAGATATGTTGGTACTAATGGATATTGTTGTCGTTGATTTACCTGATGCTTGGGGGATGATACTATCAATGAAGCGAAGGGCCTTGATTGGTGGACAATTGCAAATGGATCTATCACATGCCACCATTCTTAAGCCTGATGGTACCCCATTTGTCCTCTATAGGGAGCCCCAACTCTCAAGGCATATATAAGATGTGGACCCCTTTCCATTTCCCACCCATTGTAGCCATGGAACTATTAGTGAAAACCCTTTAAGTAGCCCTTCAAAACCTATTAAGCCTCCCACTTCTCAAGAATTTTTCCATATCAAAAAAATCCAAGGCCAACCATTCTTAAGAAGCAACGAGTTCAAAAACCAAAGAGAGATTTCCAAGTTGGGGATCTTGTTTTGATCAATAAGGACCTTATTCCTGTCAAGATCCATGGGAAAGTAGGTGTAGGACACTTTTACATTGCCAAACTTGATGGTGAACTTTTTTCTTCACTGGTGAAAGGGAGCCACCTCACCTTATTTATTGGAGATTGACTTTCACATACTAAGCATGGTAGTGTAGGTGCATTGCATATTGTGTGAGCATGCTAAATATCATTCATATCATGTATCATATAGATTAGCTTGCATTTAGATTGGATTTTATTTTATGTAAGGATTTATACTCTCATATAAAAGATGGGCGATACCCTACACCAAGAGCACATGCTCCCAAACAAGTTTGATTGCAATGAACAAGTTACAAGTCTGCAATCCCAGGGATTGTTGGAGTTCTCATGAACTCCCCGTTCAAGTACATGGATCATGCGCTCTACAGTGAGCTCATGTCCCAATTGGAGCCAAATGTTACCCATCGAAATGGGTAACCCTATAGAAGAAAAATTTGCTCCCATCATCTCTTCCAGTCGACCAACCAACAACCCCTGACACCACCACTAGTCGATGATGATGTGCCATTTGTACCTACACCACATGCATCAATCATAAGTTACCCATCTGGCAAGAGCACATGAAGGAACGTGAGCCTCCAATCAAAAGGTACTTTATTCATTTTGCAATCGAGTGCTTATGCTTGTTTGTATTTGGACTTTTAAGATGGATTATGGGATGACTTAGAAGGAAGAATGGTTTTGACCATGACCTCGTTCCCTCACCTTAAATGGGGTGTTATTATTCAATCCTAGTCCAATGGAACCTCCTCTAATGGCCTAATAGGTATAGGAGGGGCACTACTTGGGAAACCTTGATTGAGATAGTGCAGTCCCATATATCCCTATTCCATACTTACCATTTTCCATCTTACGTTACAAGTACTTCTTCCACTTCCATTCTTCGGGTTCAAATTGTTGCACCCATTTTTTTCAACATTCCAAGGCAGCAAGACCTAAGGACTTCAAGGAATTTTTTCAAAGTCAGAATCATTAGCCAACAGTCTGTTCTGTGTCATTGTAAACCCATTCTGCAAGTTTGTAATGTAAATGATGCTAGTAAGACCGTGTATTTATGTAACAACCTAGTTGGCGACGAATTTCATCCTAGAAGGTTTTTTGTCTCATTGATTCATCTGTGTTTCTAAACACGGATGATTAGCAGAGTTTTTACCTCCAGCCTCACCCCAAAGCTAGGGTGGAATTTATCTTTGAAGTCTTAGGTGAGTCCTAGTGTTTTAATCGAGCCTTTTGTAAAGTGATTTAGGAATAATGTAAGCTATTTGACTAAATTATTTTATTACAAATTACTTGGTCTACTCGATCATAGTGTCGCAGAATTGGGTAAGTATTTTGAGGGTCTATAACAAACAGGTATTCCCCCTTTGAGGGTTGATTTCGTAAAATCTTATGTAAAAAATATTTTAGCGCATGGTCCCTCATACTTAGACACCATGGCTAAAATATTAGAGGGTGGAAAAATAATTAATCCCTTAATGAGTCAATTAGAGGGTGGAAAAATAATTAATCCCTTAATGAGTCAATTAATTAATTTTTGTGGAAAAAATATAATAAAATCCTAAGCCATAAAATTAATTAATTAGAGTCAAAAATTAAAATGTTAGAGATATAAAATTCTCCAAGTGGAAAGATTTGTGAGACTAAAAGGAATTAATTTTTGGAGGTCCCCTATCAAGGGAATATTGGAAATTTCAAGAAAAATTGGACCCTTGGACCTTGGTGGTTAAGTCAAAGTCAATTTTTTAGGAAATTAGCTCAAAATAATTATTTTTGAGCTAATAAAAAATGGTGTTAATGAGAAATTCGAAAACTCCTCAAGAATAAATATTTTCGACAATGGAGATAAAAAGATCATCAAAGTTCTATCAAGAGATGAGATTATTTTGACAGGGATCAAACCAACTAACCGTTATTTTCCACTTAGGAAGAATTTCTCTATAAATATAAGACATTTTGCTTTTATTTTTCATCTGGATCTTGAGCTCTGGTCTGATGTAACTATGTAAATGCTAGTGTAAAGCCATTGTCTCGCTGGGAACGTTTTGATCATCATAATAAAAGACTTTGGGGTGCAGTTCATGGTGTCTTTGTCTCGCTGATTTGTGGTATGTGTTGGGTATTTGCATTCATATATTGCGCTTTAAATAATAATTAAATCATTATTTCATTATAGATGATAGGAACATTCTATTGGTAAGTTTTGGGCTTATTTTAGGTATCTAATTCATTGTATGTTCTAATGGTTTCTTCTTGAGAAAATATATAGAGTTTGCAGGTTCCCCGGCCCTTGGGCTCCAAGTTCACAAGCTGTGGGCACAAGCTAACCATGTTTGAATTCTGAATATTTTATGTGATTTTCTAACTTCGCTGAGGTTATGGTTTAACATTTATATTTAGAAATAGATCTAGCCATTACCAAGGTCTCTTAAAACATTTTACACTTGTATATTTTGTAACTATATTTTGTATAGTAATTTTTTTGTAAATAAATTTCATTTTTCTAACCCTTGTTTGCAGTTGGGGTTTGGGGTTTTGGGATTTTTTGAATTTTTGTATATATTGGGGTTTTAGGCACTTGTAAATTTATTTATGCAAGTGAGATCCAAGGAAATTTGTTGGATTAGAGCTAGATCTAGGCCCTTGAGGGGTAAGATCATCTCTAGAATTTTTGCAGGGCCAGCAATTGAAAATTTTGCAGTGAAATTGAAAATCTAAAGCAAGATTCAAATTTTGGCGAGGGTTTTAATTTTTTTCAGGGCTCCTAGGCCCAGTGTCCTCCTTTTCCCTAGTCGTCCACCCTTCCAGGGCTCTGCATCAGCCTTTTCTAGCCTCCTAGGGTTAGCCGCAGGGATCTAAAGGCCTCGGCCTGCCTTTTGATCCCTTGTCATGGTGTTTTTAGGCCTTGGTAGGCCTAGCCGTGGCCTCTAGGCCACTCGGCCTTCCTTCCAACCCTCTGTCTCCCCTCTTCTTGGCCTACCCTGCTTCTGTCTAGCCCTTCTCTTCCCTACTTCCTCCTCCTTATCCCTTTGTCTCCTCTTGTCGTGGGTTTTAGGCCTCCCCTAAACCTTTTTTCACGTGCCTCTTTGAAGCCCCAACCCTAGGCCACACACCCTTAGGGCCTCTCAACCCCCTTTTCAAACCAAGCGGCGGCCCTCTTGGGCAAGTCGTGAGCCCCTTTGGGATCCTTCCCTTGTGTAGTAGGCCTTTGACCTTAGCCGCAGCCTCTAGGAGGCTTGCTGCCCCCTCATTTGCCCTCATCCCTTTGTCTCATTTCCCTCCCCTTACCTCTGTGGGTAAATTTTTATTTTCTGAAGCTAATCATCGGTGAATATTGCAGAGAAGTTGAAAATTTGTGTTTTCAAGTGTTGGAAAAATTTGGCAAGTTTGGCAAGTGATCTTCAAGGCGTGAGGCCTTTGATTTGACCTCTAAACCCTTGCTCATTTCATTGTTTTACCTCGACAATTTAAATAACTCATAACAGTGGTAGAAAACACATTTAAGTAGCATAAAATTCATATCTAAGATCTCTAGCACATTGTTGAGTCATTTAAGCAATTTGGGCATTAATCTCTTGGCATAGATCTAGTTGTTTAATGACTATTATCTCTACATGAAAAGTGCAATCAGATAGTCTGATATAACAATGAAAAGTGCATCTTAAGAGGGCTAAGATATCATAATTTCATTTGGGTCCTTATTTCTCATATCTGGCTAAGTATACTATTGTCCTAAAGGGTTTAATAATTGCTCATTTGAATGTGATTGGGACATAAGTAACATAAGAAAATTCCTTGCTCATGCTCTATATATCATAATTGTTCTTGTTTCATATCATAATTTCATTTGGGTCCTTATTTCTCATATCTGGCTAAGTATACTATATATCATAATTGTTCTTGTTTCATATCATAATTGAAAAGTGCATCTTAAGAGGGCTAAGATATCATAATTTCATTTGGGTCCTTATTTCTCATATCTGGCTAAGTATACTATTGTCCTAAAGGGTTTAATAATTGCTCATTTGAATGTGATTGGGACATAAGTAACATAAGAAAATTCCTTGCTCATGCTCTATATCTCATAATTGTTCTTGTTTCATATCATAATTTCATTTGGGTCCTTATTTGTCATATCTGGCTAAGTATACCATATATCATAATTGTTCTTGTTTCATATCATAATTTCATTTGGGTCCTTATTTCTCATATCTGGCTAAGTATACTAATGTCCTAAAGGGTTTAATAATTGCTCATTTGAATGTGATTGGGACATAAGTAACATAAGACAATTCCTTGCTCATGCTCTATATATCATAATTGTTCTTGTTTCATGGTTTTATAGCAAGTTGGCTTCTAGTTGTTTTAAGTGCACTAACACATTTGTGGTCGTGAGACTGATAAATTCCTCATAAGATCACATCTAATAGTTTCACTGTAATCTTAGATCACATTGTGTTGAATGGTTCAAGTTCCTTTGGTGCATCATTGAAATAACTCTCTCTCAAGTTGTATTGAGCATCTAATCATCTAAAGAACATTGCTAATATCAAAAGGAATCATTGGATAATAGCTCTTTTTCTCTTTTGCCATCATTGGTTTGTGGTCATTTTAAATCCTTGGTATATTGGCATTTACCTTGCTAAATATCTTGAAAGGTTTCTAATCTCATTGATCATCTTAAGTATTGGCACCTTGTGTTGGCTAAATGTCATAATTGGTTAATTATAATTTATTTGGGTGAATATTTGTGGTGGTATCTTGATCAAATTATATCATTGGCATATCTTGTTTATTCATTCTCCTGTGGTTAAAAATCGTCTCTTAATTTTCATTAATAAGTACTTATTGTCATAATTTAAAGATTGACTCATAACTAAGTACTTAAACTTAAACAATCTTAAACTCAAGAATCACTCAATCCATCTTGCATTGCATCCTGAGTCTAGTTGCATTAATTATTTACCTCCAAGCATAAGCTTGGTTGATAGAGATAATAGGGCAACCCTTTCTCAATTTAACTTGAGGGACTCAGCACCTCTTTAGTGGTTAACACATAGACCTTGCAGTCGTTGTACCTAATGACTGGTTGCTTTGACTAGACTTTATGTTGTGATTGTCAACTGGTTTAATAGCCCAAGTCTTGGGCACCTTAATCACAAGTACCCAAGGCATTGGAGGACCATATTGACACCCACAGGTGAGGCATTGAGAGCCTTGGGTCTCTAAGCAATACCAACATGACTTTTGCACTCGTGGACACCTCTTGCACCAAGATGTTCTGCCACTTTGCAGGCTATCTGATGATTCTTCAATATGACATACACTAAAACCCAGCATGCCCATGGTCGGCCACGGGACTCTTAGAGATATGGAAATTGATCCATAGCCTATATGAGGATGGTCTCATGATTCTTCAATATGACATACACTAAAACCCAGCATGCCCATGGTCGGCCACGGGACTCTTAGAGATATGGAAATTGATCCATAGCCTATATGAGGATTGTCTCACCTTCTGAGATATGGGAGAGCTAGTAGCACCTGGAAAGCCCTCAACGTTGGAGCAGATGTGGGCACATTAACCTGTTGGAGACTCAAGAGACCACATTCTAACCCGCAAGGTGAAATTCGGGGCCCACAGAGAGATTTTGACAGAAATGTGAGGTAAACCTTCACACCATGATTTTAGAGAGCTTCTACACCACTCATTGCACTCTAATGCCTCAATGCATGCCTCATATAGCCCTACACATGGAGGACATCAGCATTCGGCTCACACGTGTGGGCATTTCACTTGATTTTATATTTTGGCTAATGGGTTGGCTTGTAACCCAATTTATTATTGTAATTTTACTTGAGATTTAGGGACTTTAGGCTAATTAGACGTTCCTCCTCATATAAATAGAGAGGATGGTCTTGTTTAGAATCATCACTTGGTCTTGGATATTTTGACCTCTTGAGATTTTTGGCCTCTTGTTCTAATGGGAAAAATGCGATCTATGAAGCAAATTTTGTCTTGAGCATTTATTCTTGTCTTTGGAGAAGTCACTTTAGATCAAGAATTGGCAATAATAAAAATTGAGCCAATTTCATTCTTTCGGCAAAGTTTCCACACTATAACGACAAAAGGAGGTCTCACCAAACGTCATTTCAGGTACTGTTGTACTATTGACATTTAAACAATCGTCAAAATTACGACCATTGTTATCGTTTGATATCCGACATTGCATCGTCGGAGATCATCGTCGACAATTGTTATTTTCAACACATAATCATCAAATGTCCAATGAATTTTTCTTGTAAGGTTCATCAGATATCCGACGAATTTTCGTCATAATGTTCGCCATATATCCAGCAAATGTTTCTCAGCATGTTCGTCAGGTATCCAATGAATGTTTGTTGAAAGGTTCATCAAATATCTGATGAATGTTTGTCAAAAGGTTCATTGGATATCCAATGGATCTTTCATCAGACATCAAAAGGATATGGGTCTGTCAGATATTTAAAAAAAATAACAGTCTCAGTTGGCTCTCTATCTCCATATTGAGAAAGGGATCTTTTGCACCTACTCCCATTTCAAGTAATAAATTGGGGTTCAAGTATGAAGTACCTTGGCTTTGTTCTCAAACCAAACGCTTATTGGATTTGTTCTCGGTGGCTTTCCTTAGTTGGCACATTAACCTTATTAAATCTGTACTTGAGGCAAACCTGGTATATTGGTTTTCTTTGTCATATATTGCTGTGGGAATTTTGGAAAAATCAAAGAGAAACGTTTCAATCTTTTATGGAAAAATAATAAAGGAAAGAACTCAATACCTGTGTTACAATGGGATAGACTGGCTAAACCAAAGCTGTTTGGAGTGGACACTGCAGAATACACATTAATTTGGAAGGGCCCTCACAACAAAGAAAATGTGGAGGATTATTAAAATGATGGTCTCTAGAAGCATGTTATTCTCGCCAATTATATTGCCCCCCTGTTGTTAGAAGATTGTATAACGCTGACATTCAAACCTACTACTAATGCATCTATTACTTGGAAAGTCCTCGCATTGGCCCACCTTGTTGAAAATTGGCTTTGCCAGAAATTTGGCCATGGAAGAAGTATCAGATTAGGGTTTGGTTGAAAGGTAGGTTGTAACTTGTGAGGGTCGACATAGATTATCAGAGATTTCTTGGTTTAGATGGTCCAATACTAGAAGAGTGGTACCTTTTCATCAAAAATTTGCAAAGAAACTTCATTACGCTGGACATGGATGAAAACTTTTTGGTCAAAACATCCTGCAGGTGGATTAAACTGCCAAGTTAGGAATCAGGATACTCAACTAGCTTTTTGGATGATGATCCAGAAATGGCTACCTGGTGGTGGACGCCTGTTTGGATGCTCAGAAGTTGATCCACAAGTGGCAAACCTGGCAGTGAAAGCCTGTTTGGAAGCTCAAAGATCCTCCATAGTCTAGGATTTTCTGCTAGCTTGATTTAGCAAACAAGATTCTCTTTTAGGGTGTGCTCCAGAGGAGATCATGGCAAGGTCCCAGGTTTTAAATTCTTTGGAGGAATAACGAAAAATCTGCACAGCATATTGTTACAAACTGCCCATTTACTAAGGAGGTACTGAAAGAGTTTATAACTCTAGCAGGAGAGAATGGAAAGTGAGGAGAATACCTCACTAGTGTACTTAAACTCCAGGTGGAAAACACTTCAGTTGCAGATCATAAGGCCCTTCCTTGTATTGCAGCATGAAGAATCTGGTTAGCAAGGAATGCCACTATTGTTGAAGAACACTCTTTCACCCCGAAGTTTT